>JBCNJP010000018.1:3991729-4007171 GCA_039602395.1 Deinandra increscens subsp. villosa | reverse complement strand
CAATACATTATATAAACAGATATTTTCTCAATCTTGAAAAGATCAACAGACAGAAAGGATATAAACACCCCTACACGTCAATTATGCTATTTCCTTACCTATTATAACAATTTTGTTACTTCCTTACTTATAGGAGTTCATTTAAGCAGGGTTAATGATATTACTTGATTATGCTTGATCTACTGTTGAACTAGGGTTTAGTGAGAGTTATTTGGGGAGACCGTTGCTTCTTGAAGTAGGAAGAATATTGTTTTTCCTTTTTGTATTTTCGCTATTTTCAGTTTAAGAGTTTTATAATAATAATCTTGTTAAGATGCAGATAACAGAAGAGGATTAACCCAAGGGGATAATTAAGTTCACTTGCACTTCATGCAATACTTGTTAATTGTAACTTTAAAAAAAATCACATGGATTATAAAATATTCACATTTCATTCTCCTTCAGCTGAGTCAGACTGTCATCCCTTTGCTCCTCTAGCTTAATGGTAACATCCTATAACACAGCAAGAATAATAAATTAGACGCAACATGCAAAAAAAGATACTATTAGCAAATTAAAAACAAAAACTACTTTCCAGAAACTAAGTAATGCATTTTATCTGTTGACGAAGTACATAATTTTATAGAATTTTGTAAGTATTAATTTGGGAAAAGTATGCATACTCCCTCCAGTTTAAAGATTGCCACTGAAAAGTCTAAAGAGTCAATCTAGGGACTAGACGTTACCACTGTGAATTCTGAGTAATATGAAAATACCAACCGACGAAAACTCTTATGTACATCAACAGAAACTGTTATGCCAACTTTTTAAATCACAAGTACTAGATTCACTATGAAAACTCAAGAATGTAGTTTCTTTTCATGAAAGAGTGAGTACACATGTGTAATTGTGTATGAATAAACTATCTCTATGTGTACAAATACATAATATATTAACACAATTAACATGCAATGTGTGGTGTCCCACAAATGGTATTTTCCCTGTATATAAATATGTTAAAGCGTATACTAAAACCTTTATTGCTTCCTGAAATTTGTTTGACAGCTCTAGCCTTAAGTTTTGACTTTCTGTCGATACTCTTTTGCACTCATCCTGTCAAACAGCAGAAGACTTGGTAAATATTTTCATCAAGGACATGCTTAAAATAAGAGAATCAACAAACTTTGCTGTTTGATCATAACTGAGAATCATAGAATATGAGAGAAAAGAAGCAATCAAATGCATGATAACATCAAAGAAATTAATCACTCATTAAAATTAAGAAGGCAAAATCAAATAGAAACAATTGTCAATTGAATTGATCACAAATTACTTCAACGATAGCACAGGATTTGAATTGTTCATAACCAACTCATTTCCCATTTCTACAAATAGAATAGGGACACAGGGTGAACCAGCAATAGCCTTGTACAATAGAAGTTGGTAGCAAAAAGATACTCTAGAATAGATTTTGTAATGTTGACACAGATTATTATTGAAATATAACATCAAGTTTAAAAAAGTACTAAATTTAATAATTCACGAGCTTAATGAATATGTATAGCTAAAACATACCATTAACATCTTGTTTTGACGTTGTAGTTCCCTGCACAATGACTCTAGTTTATCTCGCATAGAAATTGCTGAAAAAAGAGAGAAACATAAAAAAGGGCTAAACCTATGCGCGGTTCCCCACCGGGGAAGGGGGGGGGGGGGTCAGTTGCTTATTTAATGTAAAAGCATGCAAGACTTATTAAAACTCAAACACGGACCAGGATAGAATATCTAACATCAGCAAATTCATCCAATAACATGTTTTAGTGAAAATAACACACCTGCGTCTCTTTCAGAAAGAACTTTCTGATAACTCAGAGTGAACTCCAAAAATTCCTTTTCTGTCTTAAATGTCCGCTTGGCACTTTTACGTTTTACTTCAGATGTATCCTGAAATGCAATACGAGTTATAGATTTAAACTATTGAGAGGTTCTGATACTCCAATTTAATGCCTCCTTGGACCAACAAATATACTAATCTATCTTTTCAAGCAAAATAAGTCTCTAATGACAACACACCTATTAATTCATGAAAACAAATACACATTCTACATAATTAGAAGTACAAAGTTATTACTAAATACTTTTCTGCTTGTTCCAGAGCTCTCTGATGATAGAGTTCCTTGTACATGAGTTGTTTTCGCTTCCACTCCTTGCTTAGTTGCTGAAACATATATGTAGTTAAAGTTACTGCCTTCAAAAAGTAAATTCATTGCGCATAAATCATATTTGAGGAGAAAAGAATATTACATTTTCCTGAATTTTGAGACGTTTCTCCGGCATGCTTGTTTCCATCAACTGAAGGAGCCAACTCTTGTTCGGATTTCCTTACCACATTTTCAGAAACAAAATTTGGTGATCCAACATCACTCTCATCTTTACAATCCTCTACACGCGGTTTTACCAACTTTTGTGTGTCACAACCGACACATTCAGATAGTTCTACAGGGAATGTTCTTGCTTGTTCAGCATTACCATCATCACCTTCACATGACTGAAAGTCATCCACTACCAAATCTGGCCTTGAATCAACTTCTACTAGTTTCTCCTCTTTATAATCAGTCACATGATTTTCTTGATCTAGTGTCGGGGGTGAAGGCGGTAGAGGCTCTGCAGAGCTATCAACAAACCCATCAGGCAACGAATCTGCTTCTGGCAGTTGATTCGCTGCAGGGTTCTCCATTTCACCTGCAACTTCAGAAGGTTAATCTTGACGGTTGATAGAGATTTACTGAAGTCAGAACCTAGTTTCTTTTTCATTTACTTATTCATCTACAGCTTCATGTGGCTCATCAACAACAAAAATTAAACAAAAAAAAAAATAGACTGTGCAATCAAGCAAGCTACAAAATTTCACCAAACAATTTCTAATCATAACTTCTACATCAACTCATTCAACTTGATGATACCAGAAAACCATCCATCAGCTCTTCATTTTCTCAAATAACTTTCCTAAAGAACATACTATGATAATCAAACTGACAGTTGATAGAGATTTACATATTCATCTACAGCTTCATGTGGCCCATCAACAACATATAAATAAAATAAAATAAAATAAAAATTGCGGAATCAAGCAAGCTACACAATTTCACCAAAAAGTTTCTAATCATAACTTATACATCAACTCATTCCACTTGATGATACCAGAAAACCATCAAACAGCCCTTCATTTTCTCAAATAACTTTCCTAAAGAACATACTACGATAATCAAACTGACAGTATCACTTGAAACAAGTTAGGGGATTCTCCATATTTCCAAACAAATGGTACCAAAATTCTCAAAATAACAAGCAATGGTTACGGAATAACATTCAGAGGGCAAAGAAAGCACAATCTTTAGGGCTTTCAGCTAGTTATGCGGTACAGTTAAGTTACTAATTCAAATCAAGAGGATTTGAACCCTAATAAAGCAAAAATCGGAGGTATATGCCGTGTTTTAAACACCAAATGATCAATTCGTGCATAAACCTAATCATTTGGGGTTTTACGTACCGAATAAGCCGATAGAGAATGAGGTTTGATATTCTCTTGCAAACTCCTCAACAGATTTGCGGAACGACGAGCGTGCTTGTGTGAATTGACGTTAAGGAAGACGACCTAAAAAAATATAAAAATTATACAAATATAATAAATATATAAAAATTAAAGAATAAAATGGGATTTAGTTTTTTTTAACGGCAAATTTGGATCATTGATGGAGACATTACTCACTCTCCCGATCATCTTTATTCCTCATTATGAAGAAACTCATCATAGGTGAAAAAATCTCTTAGCCCAACCTGTATCCCATTTATTATTATTATTTTTTTTATCAAACATCAGACCTGAACCCAAGACCTATCAACTTTGTAATGTCTTTTTGAGTACCTCACCTTAGCCAATTGAACTAGGGATCATTGGTAATAAAATGGGACATAGTAACTCCAAATCTCCAATTGTAAATGTAACTAGAACAACATATTTTGGCTAACACGCGTTATCGTGGGATGACTGCATGATATAAAACAGTTGTGTTGTTATCAATGATGGATCTAAAGGTTTTGATGAGCGGGAGTAAAAATGAGCCTAGTTGAAACGAGTTATGTCGTCTTTGTTCAAACTCGGTCAGTCAAGACAAGTCGGTTCAAATCGATGGGATACAAAAAGCTCATTCTTTCTTACTTAACGATATTTAATAAGTTTCATACTTATTTCTTATTTAGTTAATCAGAAAAATCTAATAACAACTTTTGATCGATCTTAAGATAACTGACTAAACACACTAATATACTTCACATAAAGAAATAAACACTTATAAATTTCAAGTAAAGGAAAAACAAGAACATTTATAAATCAATTGACTAACCCCATAAAAAAATATATTAGCTTTTTTCTTTTCCACAACAAACAAGTTTTATTGATTATAATTTAAGATAATAACCGTTCTAATTAGGAAAATGAATGGCCGAAGGAGAGAGAAAACGCTGGAGGATGCGGTAGACGGAGAAGCTTGGCAAACTGTTCGTCGGAGACCAATCAACAACAGACCGACTTTTTCTTTTTTCATTGCTCGGTTCCCTGATCGGACTTTGGTGGATGATCTTGAGCTTGCAACAAAACACTTGGGAACGGTCGAGGACGTTTTTGTTGCGAGGAAGCGAAGGTACAATAATGAGCGTTTTGGCTTTATTCGGTTCAAGAACCTTTTGGATGTAGCCAAAGTTAAGAAGAGGCTTAATGAAGTGAAGATCGGGGAAAGTTTTCTTAAGGAAAATGTTTCTAAAGTCCCGAGGAGTGGGTTGAGTACTTCTATTAGCAGAGACAACAGGGTGAAAGACATCAGTGTGAGGGCTCCTCCCATTCCATGAATTCATTCGATGATTGTTGGAGGCAGCATGGGGGATAATCGGAGTAAGGGTAGATCGTTCAGGGATGCGGTGTTGGGGGATGTGAAGGATGGTGCAACGGTGGTGGGGGTAGAAACTGTGTCGGAGGTACCGCCGGCTATCCAAGGCGGTGTGACGTCCAAGTGGAAAACGTTTGTGATTCCAGATGAGGCTGGTGCTTATCTGGCGTCGTTTATTGGCAAGACTTTGATCGGTGAGGCGTCTGACGGTCCTAACGTGAGTAGTGTAAAATTTCTTCATAATGAGGGAATCGGTGGGGACTTTGACGTGGTTTACGTGGGTGGTCTCCACGTCCTCTTGGTTTTCAATCGTAAATTGGATGTGGAAAATTCCTTCAGGACAACTCCTCTGCTTGGAAGAAATACTTTGAGTCCCTGGAAATTTGGAACGGACAATTTTTTTCTAGACGTCGAATTGTGGGTCTGAAGATCATGGGTGTTCCCCTGCATCTAAGAGATGATGTGACTTACGATACCATCGCCAAGGGTTATGGGAGAATTGTTTGGCCATCCCAATCTTTGTGGATGATCGAAGACTATTCCGGGGGTTTGGTTCATGTGCTTTCTGATTCGTGGAAATCGATCGATGAACCGGTGGTGATTCATTGGAAGGATTCGGTGTATATAGTGATGGTGAAAGAGGATAATAATCCTTGGTCCCCAAACTTTGTTGAGGAAGAAGTGGTCAGTCCCCCCGTCTGCTCGCCAGAGTCGGCATCAGCAGAGGATGGTGAAGTGTGGATTGACGAGGAGGACGATGTCGATTGGGACACAGAGACATTGGCGACTCATGCATGCATTGGGGAAGGAGTTATTTTGGAGAATTTTAACGTCGGTTCTTCTCTCGAAAAAGGTGGCGAGGAAAAGAATTGCATTCATGATGATGTTTCTTTGGATAAAGTGGCGGGCCCCTCAGATGTCTTGCCTAAGGAGGGCCATGCTAACTGTGGGCTTCAGGATTGGGCTTATGCCGATTTGTCCGTTGAGGATCAAGGCCTAATTAGGCTGGTGAGGCTGGATTGTTTTCGTGAGGACGTGGGCCTGCCTGCTTCCCAACCACTTATACCTGATTTGAATGGGTCCACTTGTCACACCCCAACCGACGGCGGAATACGTCGGGGCGCGGAGATTGTCCAGAAGCTCACAACACTAAATTAGGTTGCGATAATCATAATAGTTACCCATTTCATAGCAAATAAACAAACCATAGCATCCAAGTCACAACATACGATAAACAACGTAAAACATAGTCTAAGCATAACGATTCATTATTTAATAAGGTCTCTCTAAAGCCGATGCAACCCTAAAGTGATGATATCCAAATCAAACTGCATTACCTGTAACATGTTATAAAAAGAGTCAACTAAAAATAGTTGGTGAGAATTCATAGGTTTAGTGATAACGTTCAAAAGCATGTGTACAAGTTAAATAAGATGATAATTGATAAAAATGATTAATGATAAAAATGATAAGTTAACGTAATCCAACCCTTGACAATTAGGCTTTCAATCACAAGGCGCCACACGCGAGGCAGGCCAAGTGGGCTTGTCAGGCCAATAGATCTATTATCGTAACCCCGACATGTTTAATGTTAATAATTACGTTCATCGTTCAGTCGTTCATCGTTCCATCGTTCAATCATTCATCATTCAACCAAACAATCAAAACAATCATACAAGTTTCAAGTAATCATCGAACATAGAATACGCATGTGAAAATAGAATTTGATAACATGATACATGTTGCACCCCAAAAACATTTAAGTAAAAAGGGGCTATGAAAACTCACATGATAGCTAAAGCGTCGAGAGTAAAACCGAAGAATAGCGGCGTGAATCAAACATGGAGATCACCTTTACGATCGAACGTGATGGAGAGAATACCGACAAATAGATAAATAAATAAATAAGTATCTAAGTAAATAATCGTATGACTCATCATGACATGACAGACTCGATCGGATACGCGAATTGTTGGTGAGGTATTTAAATGATATGAGAATATAGATAATTAAATGGTCAAACCCAAATCTAGGTCAACCATCTAGCAAATAATTATTTATTTAGTCATAAAACTTTACGACGTCTCAACTTGATTATTTTCTATAAAATCAACCGAACCATATTTAATCATCAAAAATTAATTTAGGGTTGATCTATACATATATAATTACCAAATAAAATTTCAAGGCATAACTCCAAAGTTAACACAATGATTTACTCAAAATGATTTATTTTTAAATCCCAAAAATACTAGTTATTATATAATATAACAAAACAAATTCTGACAATTACTCACAGAAGTACTGTAGTTCATTTCCATCAATTAAATTATGACACCACATTACCTACACCAATCACCTTTTGCCACCAAAGATTACGTTTATCTCACAACCATTTCATATTTCCGGTTTTTATTCTTCTACTCTCTCTCTCTACATATATCCCTCTCTCTCTGCATCTCCGCCTCCTCTGTCTACATTTGTGTCTTTCTCAGTTAAAATATCAGTATTTTTAGCAGGCAATTTATTGCTTCAAGACCAAACCAACACTCTCTCTTTCATCTGCTATCCTTTCTCTCTCTAAATCGGAGCTTTTGGGCTTTTCGTGTCTGATGGATCTTCCTCTCCGGCGTTACATGTTTGCTGAATTGTACTAGATTGTTGAATATACTTAGACTCGGGCTTTGTTGCTTCCAATTTCATGTATTTATGTTTTGTAATACCCAATCTTGGGTGTTCACCGGACGACTTTGCCGCAATTTCCGGCTCTGATTTCCGCTTCCATCACCGGCGACTGGAATCGATTTGTCGGTTGCGTGATGTAATGCCCATCTTAGGTGTTAGTCGCTGCTTACTTTGTCGTTTTTTACGATTCTGATCGCCCCCTCCATCATCGCAGACTAGAATCGATTTATTGGTTCTGTGGTATTCCATATAGATCTGAAGCTTCTAGATCTTAATACTGATTTACCACTGCGAGTTTGCATGAATGGTTGGTTACTGTTGCCGTTTGTGGTGTTGGTTTGTGGTTTGCTTTGTTTGTCGATGGTGGCATATTACATTTGAAGTCGATTATGGTGTTTAATTGTTTGTGATGATGCATCTGGCGGCGCGACGACGTCTATTGCAACCGCCGTCGTCAGAATCTGAGCTATCTATACGACTATACCCATGGGCCTTTAAGGCGGTGATGTGGTTATAATGTGAATATGGGGGATGTCGCTTACCGAACAGGCTATGAAAATTACGTTTTCCGATCTGAGCCTTTCGTTTGTGTTCATGTATTTGTTGATAGGTGAAGGAGGTTGTGATGGTTTGTATCCGATTATTTGAGCTCTATTATGTATCATATCTCTCTTTACATATCTGATTTTGTTTTTTTTATTTCTCTTGGAGAATGGATTTGTTAATGTTACTATTTAATGCAATTTGTTTTTCTTGATTTTGATTTATAAAGCGCTATGGCTAGAATTATTACTAACAGCCACCCAACAAATGTAAACATAGATGCCATGGGAACCCACTGTTATAAACATGCGGTAATGTTTGACAAATTTAACTACATAGTTGTAAATACAATGACACCAATAACTATAATATGCAGAATTTTTAACTAACAAAATAATAAAATTGAAGATAAATTGGTGGCCCGCAACAATGCGCGGATGGGTCACCTTCTATTATTATTAATAGTACTTTTCTGCCTTATGGTCCATTTTGTTGTTGAATCCATGTTGGTTGAATGCTATTGATGAGAAAACCTTTGTTTTGGTCATAACTTGCATGAATACAAAGTTCTAGCAGGTTAATCAGAAGTGAGTTAGTATGCTTCTGTGCATAGTTTGCACAGAATTGGGTGAAATTAAATATATTAGTTCTCATTCAAATAACTGTTTTGTATATGTTTTGTTTCACAAGCACAAAGAAGAAAGCTTATTTGGTTGGTTTGTAGGATTTTTCATCATTCGGATTGTCAATTCTTAGATTCGTTAATTCATGTTGTTTCCACTTTATTAGAATTGAGTAGGGACTTCTACTTTCTTAGAATTAAGTTCATTTTATTTCTTTTACTATTTGGTACTACGGTGAACTCTCCCTCTGGTGCAACGCGCGAAGTGGGTAAACGTCTATTATCATTATACGACAACATGAAATTGCTTACAAATACATTTTAAAAAATGAAATACCCGCCGCAACGCGCGGGTAGTATGCGTCTTGTTCTAATTAAAATAACTAAACATCCAAGATTTATTCTAGACATGGCCTAACCCTAGATCTAGGTCCAAAATCATATTCCATTCAAGAATCAATACACTAATGTAACAATTTCCATGGTCTAAACAAGATCTAGCAAGAGAAATAAAGAAAAACATATAAATTTTTTTTTCATATAAACTCACTTAGGTAATTTTCATTGAATTAACATCGGTTACAACTCAACATGAAGTACATGGGAGGCGGGCAACAAGCTGCGCCGCCAGCCCTTTCTGAATAGCAAAGCCTAACCGAGTGAAAACCACATTCGAACCACTAGGGGTCACCACGCTCCCATGCATGACCTTCTGGACACGGCTCAAGGTATCCACAGCTTCCGGGCAAGGTAACCGAAGGTATCAAACGCAAAAGGCACGAACACATGTTGATTCGCCAGACACGCTTCCTCATGTTTGCGCACTTTCCCTGCAGCAGCATTCGCGGCAGCCAGGCCTGCCCGGAAACCAGAGCCCTTGAACCCCACGAGAGGGGAAACCCCAGTAAGGTCGACACATGCGTACTTCCCGTGCTTCCACCCAAAGACAAGGACGTCCGCCGGTCGAAGGGAGGAACGCCCGTCCGCTGGGTCTGACAAAAAGTTAACCGGGGCTTCCTTCTTTGCAGATATCCCGGCTCTTCTGAAAATATCAAATAAGACGTCCCGGACTAGATCATGCCGGTATTTGAAACCGGGTAACTCTTTGCAATGGACCGCGTGTTCCCCATAAGCATCCAAGCATGCCTTGCTGCATACTGGACATCTCTCATCGCTTGGTACAGGGGGATCATAAGCCGGTATTTAAGAATTGCCCGATATTCGACTGGCGACATGTGCTGCCCCAGCCCATCAATAGGGAGGGCGAGGAGGAAATCTTGAGCATGTGGTTGGCGAAGACATTCCCACACAGCTTTATCCCTGGCTGACATCCCGAAGGCAGCTTCCATTTCTCCCACAGCTTTACTAAAAAGGACATTCGCCAAAATATGTTGGACTTTGGGTGGGGCGGTGTCCTTATTAGAGAAACCGCTAAGATCAAAGCCCGGAATAAGGTCACGGAGGCCAGCCAACGCTCCCGTGTATGCCGAGTCCATAGGGCACACCCCACACTCCCGAAGGATATGGTCCTGGAGCTCCCAGGATTGGGCCCTCGAGGCCACGAAAGCGTAGGAGGAGGCCTCGACAACCGAGTAGACCCCAAGCCCCCCTAGCTTGATGGGCAAGGAGGCAACCCGCCATTGGAGGTCTCCAAAGGAAGGCCCACCACACACGACGATATCTTCAATGGTCGCGCGAAGATCGTTGTCAAAAGTCGCAGCTGCCTGAGCCACATGAAGGGGAGAGCAGGTTCTGAGGCCAAAGGAAAGTTTGGCGATACCCATACACGAACGGAGCAAGAGGAGGGCACATTGGGGATCGCCAAGTTTGGGGAGGAGGCACATAAGATCAGCGGCTGTATTGGCCCTCCTCAAAGCCAAACCTTGGATAAACTCCTCATCGTTACTGACCGCCCCGCCTAAGAGCTTCACCCCTGAAGTCAGCCTGCTGATGTCAGAAGGGAAAAGCCCCGGAAGAGTCTTCCTACCATCACAGATTGGCCATAAAAGTTCGGTCTTCTTAATATCAAGGTCCAACCCTAAGGGAGGACCCCTAGCCATGATGATTTCGAGCGCCCTGGAAACTTCTTCAACATCCCTAATAATCGTGCCATCATCGAGGTACCAAGCTTGTAAGAGGAGGCGGCAAGAGTCCCGGATGTGGTGGACAAGGGGGTGAAGAACAAGGGCAAACAAGAGGGGGCCCAGCGGGTCACCCTGCTGAACCCCCGTAGTGGCCCAAATGTGATCGTCCCCCAAGTACAAACGAGCCGGCTGCCCGTATAAGAAGTCCACCCAAGGCGAGATAGTCGGGCACCTCAGCCGAACCTCGCGTAGCAAAGACGAGCGGCCGACAAGGTTAAAAGCATTAGAGAAGTCCACGGTGAGCATGGCAAGAGACCCATCGGTATGCCGGGCATCCAGGAGACGATTGACACTATGCAAAATAGCCTCGGCCCCGATGGGGACACCAACTCCGAACTGGAAGTCTTGAAGGTATTGGGTCATGTCCTTAGCAACCCCCCTCATGGCGATTTTCGAAACCATCCGGCGCCAAATAGTGCCCACCGCAATGGGCCGAATCCCATTGTCAGGCTTTAATAGCGGCGTGAGGGGCGCCGATGCAACGAATTCCGCAAGACTAACTGGGCACCTCCCCCCCAGCCACAAGTTAACGACCGAAGCCATGGCACCCAAAAGGTCATTGGCCGTGGCAGACCCTTCCCCGCAAAGACTGTCCAAAAAGTGCTGAGCCCTCAACCCATCCCTACCACAGGAAGTCCCTTTAGGAAATGATTTAATGCCGTCGAGGACCCAATCAGCGGTAACGACTAGCGCGGGCTCAGCAAAAGGATCATTAGGAATGGAGGGGCCCGGACGAGACGGGTGCTTGGCCACCAAAGCCCGAATAGTTTCAGTGTTATACGGCGTGACCCCAGAAGAGGATAGCACCTTCACAGCATCAATAAAATGGCCATCCGCGACTTTTCGGAGACACCGTTTGACGTTAGGGGCAGCCTGGACACCTTTATCTTTATCAGCCTCTAAGCGCGAGCCCACCACAAGTCCCCCCCCCCCCCCCCGGGGACGTCAAGGAGGCGACCAACCAACTGCGCGACCCCGTCTTCCCCCGCCCAGGTGGATAAGGAAGTCATGATGGAGCGACACTGCAAAGCCTTCCGATTCCCAAAGCGACATTCCTGCCGACTCTGAGGTTTAAAGACCTGCAGCGTGCACCGCGGGAGTAGAAGAAGACGCACCCAGGCGGCCACGGAATCAGGCCGACCCACCACCGCGAGGAGAGCATTTTTAAGGGCTTGGGAGAAAGCCATGCGACAACTGTGCGAGATGCTCTTAACGGTAGTGCAGCGGACCCTGAATACACGATCAAGGATGTCACACCCTCAAAATCCACTTGCGAAGTATAACCGCGAGGCGTGTGACAAACCAGGACCTGAGTCATTAGCTGATGTGCTCGGAACGTACCTAAAAATGTAATAAAAACCTAGACCTAAACCTAGACCTAGACACACCTAATTTTACCGAAAATACCTAAACTAAACCGAACCCTAAGGCAAGTGTACCTATCGGATAGTAGAATAGCTAAGGCAAGACCGGGAATATCGAACCCTAAGGACACTCTATAGACAAAGACTTAACCTAGACCTAGAAATGGGAAATAATGAGTAATTTTGGGTTTTTTGATTGAGATTTGATTTAACTAAATTTAACTAAATACGCAACTAACGAACGGACAACAGGAAACCTAAGAACAACCTTCAGAACAAAGAAAGATACCACCTAGACTCAGAATCCTAATCACTAATGGCAACTTCATTCGGCTATGACTAATCTGATGGTGGCTAGTTCACCTTTTAAGTCCTTCCTAGCAGGCAATCCTAACGCTCGAACAGGAGTTCACCTTTCGGGTACATCCTACCTCAACTAAACCTAGCCACCCTCGAAACAATCTAAGGCACCCTAAGCTAGCAGGAGCTACCATGAATTACTATGACAAACAAGATTTAGCAAGCTACCTAATTTCCTAGGGCATCCCTCTTCCGATGGCGATGTGATCCTATTCCACTAAGCAACCCAACTAACCTACCTAATTATCACCTTCCGGCTTGTCTAACTAGGGCAGCAAATTGCAATCAAAAAGATAATTATTAACTAACACAATAGTTCAAGACGTCTCCTAAACCACTCTATCGCAACCAACCCTAAAGCTAGCTACTTTAGACAATTCACCTAGACCGAAAGACATTCGAAGGCAAAAAGTGTATCAATCAACAATTATAAATCCAATCAACAATTCACATATGCATTCAATCATAGCAACCATGGAGTTTAATAGGAGAGTACATCAATCAATTAGTCATAAAACCGAACAAAGTAATCAAAAGATCAAAATCATCAATACGAGTCTAGGTGGCTCTAAGAGTTTAGCCAACAATCATATTCAATGCAGAAAAATAAATAAAGTTTGAGTCTTTCACAGTGAACATGATGTAAACGAACAATGAACTAGAAAAACAAAAGGTAAACGAAGAACCCGAATGTCGAATTGTAAGTCAATGCTTGGTTCTATGTCTTCTCCCTTGATCCTAGTTCTTCTCTGCTCCTAAAATCGTCTCTGAATCGCCCTCTCCCGTCTGGAAGTCGAATTATTTCGAATGGAACCCTAAGAATCGTTTTTATATCGATTAAGCAATTTTTGCGGGTTTTAGACCTCCAAGCGTATCGCTTGGAGGTGGATTACTTCTAGGCGATACGCATGCAACCAATAATACGACAATTTAGTCGGTCAAACCGACTTAAACCCCGTTGACTTTCCAATCTCCGCGCGTATCGCCTACCATGCATCAGGTTCCAGGCGATACGCCTGGACCTTCTTGTTCAGCACTTCTTCATCATTTCTTCTTAACTTCCAACTTGGCTCGGGATTTTATTAAAAACCTACAAAACTTGTAAAAACATAAATAACTGACTCAAAGACACAACTTAATTAAAACAACTAAAACAAATGCAAAACCGACTCAATTAGACTCGAATACGTAACAAAAGACTCAGGAAAACCGGATGTGTTTGCAACACATCAAATATCCCCACACTGACTCTTTTTTCGTCCTCGAAAAATACTGCAATGGAATCATAACCAGGACTTTGACTTCTAACAACTTACAATTAAATTTAACATCCTCCATACAATTCCACATTCCATAATGTACTAGCACACTAGCTACGATTGCCGATATTTCTATCCGACTAAACCCAACCACCAACCTTTTCTTTAGCCCCCATGTGTTTATAAAATTACCAGATATAAAGTTCAGCTGCCTATGGATCCCACTAAAGAAAGCTCTAGTTCAACATCCTACCGAATCATATTCAGTCGGAGCAAAGGGTATAATTGATTTAAGTTTATATATTTTCTCCAATCCCCCTTAAACCAGATACTAAGATGTCCAAAGAATAACTCATTATTTATATGCAAATTTCTTGAGCAATTATTCTCTAAACTAACATTTTTCTTTTTTTTTTCATTTTCTCATTTTTTTTCCTTTTTTTTTTCATAATTGGTTACTTTTACCTAAAATTACCAACGGACATCACCAGAGGTATTCTTTCACAAGGTCTTACCCCCGAAATCATACATGAGTATTTTGCCCGCGAGATCCAGAACATCATCAGAGGTACTTACCACGGGATACTATCCTTAGTTTGTACATGAGTATTCTGCCACTTCACTCTAATTCATTAACCAGATTATTAACTACTATGCTCAATTGAAATTCTAAGGACATAGGAGTATCTAGCCTAAAGCGGTCTCTTTCTTCCTAATCATCAGATTCAGAATTCCTATCACTCCTAAAATGGGAACCCACTAGCAACTGATTAGCATATTTATACAACAATAAACACACAGGCAATTTAAGCTACTCCTAGATCAGCTGGGCCTACCGACACATCATAGACTAGTAATGCTTTCCATTCAACCATACTTATCCACTTTTCCCAAATTATTTATTAATTTATCACTAAAGCACAAAATTAGCAAACCAATTCCCAGTTTCCTATCATTTTCCATTTAAATGCAGCCAGAATCTTGGACATTTTCGAACAATTTTTTTTTTAATTTTTTTTTACAAATTTTCAATTTTTTATGACTCAATTAAACACACTAAAAAAAACTAAAAGACTCACTAAGACTGACTCAATACGAAAGTATCCCATCCCACACTTGAATCACACATTGCCCTCAATGTGGAATGGAACAAAAACAAATAAGAAATAAATAAAATAAAAGAAGTTGAAACGTGTTCACCTGAAACTCCAGAGACTCAGCACATCGACCGCAGCGAACCACCACAAACTCGGTAAACAGAAATAATAAACATTAAAATTTAGAAAATTTCTGAAATACCTCCTCCAGGCGTATCGCCTACATCCTTGCTTCTCCCAGGCGATACGCCTGGGACTGCATACAACCGGCCTGCATGAGACTTCCACGCGTATCGCCTATAACCTACCATCCTCCAGGCGATACGCTTGGAACGTGATTTCCAGATAATTTTTTGAATTTGACCCTGATGTGTTCGGAACGACTCTAAAAACTACTACAAAAACCTAGACCTAAACTAGACCTAGACACACCTAATTTTACCGAA
>JBCNJP010000018.1:3957876-3991229 GCA_039602395.1 Deinandra increscens subsp. villosa | reverse complement strand
AGTGAAGAAGAAAGATAAAAAGGAGAGAAGTAAAGTAGAGAGAGAAAGAAAATTGAAAAGAAAGCAAGGGGAAGTACATATTGCCATTTAGTGGAATTATCGTGAACCAGGGGCAGACCTATAGAAGGTCCAGGGGTTGTCCGTGCTACCCCTTAAAATCGCAGATTAAGTGAAAAAATTATGGATTTTCGGGTTTTTATATATATGTGCACCCCCAAAGTAATAATATATATAAGCCGTTCAAATACTTTTACAAAGTAATTACTAGAGTAGTTGGTAAGCGGCCTATTTTTCATACTAACATACCCAAGTTCGATCCTTGTTATATAGCCTTTTTTTTTTTACATTCAACAAATTAAATGCACTAGGTGGTGACCCGCCGCGCGTTGCGGCGGCATCACCATTTTTATATCACACGACAACTTTATCAGCATTGTGGGTTTGTCCATTATGTTAATAAGCATTCTAAATGAGAACTCTTATTTACCTCTGCATCTACAATCAGATAGCAATAGCATAGGCCCTTTTATTTAAATCTGGGTCCCCATTTTCGGATAATGCGGGCTTCAATAGCAACCCTCGCGCCACCTTCCTTAAGCGAAAATAGTTTTTAAAAAATTGTCACATTGAAATAAATATTTTACACTGGAATCAGTTAGGGCAAAGAGGCAGCAAATAGATCCTGCAGAACAGGAAAAAATTGACATAAAAAAATGGGTAATAATCCATCATTTAATTCAGGGAAAAATGAAAATTGGAATGTCTAATACCTGATAGTAGCTTCAAACATATATGTGTTCAAGGATATCAAATTGGATGTCTAATACTTAGAAGGCAAACACAACAAATGATACCAGGTGACTAAGAGATATGTAAAGCTCCAAAGCAATTAATAACTTGAAATCATATCATCACACTTTTTTAGGAATGATGTACTTTCTTCTATTAGGAGCTTAGGAGCTCTTAGTACATCATGCCTTATTTGCACATAGCCAATAAAAAGTTATTGAACTCTTTTCTATATAGAAGATATTAGGAAAGTAACCTTGATATTGTCGTCGAGAGTCTGGAAACAGAAGCAACACATATTTTGTTCCCTGTGCTTGCAGAAATTTCTGCAAAACAAATTAAATAGCGACTAAAATTCAAATGACAGAGCCATATATAAAGCTGAACATTAAAAAAACAAACAGATAGTTTATAACATCCTAACCTGGATAGCAACAAAACCCACTTTCGAAATGTAATTTGTTGTCAAATCATCAAAATCATGCAAGTTTGTTTGGTCAAATTCATGGTTTAGGAATTAAGATTTGCATGTTTGGCATTGCATTTTGAAAGTGACTGTGACATGGAATAATCTTAATTCAGAATAATTACATAATTACATGTATTATAAAAAATAATATACTATTTACATGATATTTATTTATTATTTCTCAAGCAAAGATCATATGGTATATCTAGCTATCCCAAGATTTAAACGGAGTGTACATTTCAGCTTCATAACATTGAGTAGAACTTGTTTCTTGAAAACATTTACCGATAGAAGCGAAGCATTGCAAAAAGAATGAGGCGAAGACAAACCATAAGATCATGCCCAATAAACATCATAAGAATATAGCAGTGCGGTATACCTCATGCAGCCTCTTTTTCTTATTTCTCTCCCAAACATTGACAAACTGTCACAGTCACCTGTTGAATATATCCCATACCTGCAAGTAATAAATTGTATTATTTGTTAGAAGCATAAATTCAACTCATTGACTATATAAATCTGAACATCACAAACGAATCTAAACTAAAAAAAATAAAAAAGATAATTTTTTTAATAAAAGGGCAAAACTATTATTACCAAATCTAAACTTAAAACTTAGAAGATTAACATTGACAAAACTTAGAATAACGGTGTCACTCAGCTGGTAACCAACAAACAAAGACCTAAAACCGTGGAGAAAAACTTCTTTTGCAATTCCATTCGTCACCCAAACCAACACAAAATCTAATTCGAAAACATCCAATCCACACATAGTTACCAACAAAGAAACCCTAACACCTTAAAATTCACTTGTCCGATTCAATTCCTCATTTAATCAACACCGATCTGATTCAAACAAAACCATAAGCATCTAAACAAACTATCATAATTTTGAACATTAGCGATTCACGATATTTGATAAAAAAAAACTAAGAAACCGTACAGTTTGGGAAGGTTATAGGCAACGATGGTAACTAACCTGTAAGATACAGCATCTTATTTCTTCCCCCGCGGCTCACGGTCTCTCATTATCACGGAAAATAGCTCCTTGGTGTGCCCCATTTTGGCCTTTCGTTCCCACAAACGGCCTGATTTGATATGTTCTAGAAACAGCAGAAAGTGAAAATGTGGGAGAAGAGAGTCTACATATAACCTGCAACGATTATACATAAAACATGGATCTATCAAGAAGAAAAGAAAACCTGCTAAAAGATCATTTGAGAACTTTTCCAAGTCAAAATTAGGGTTTTAAAACCTAATACCTAAGCAGCAATGGTGCCAGCTACCACCATCGTCGGTGGCCACGGCGACGTTCGATAGAGAGAGATACCAGAGATTCTGTGCAAATGAAAACCGACGATCGCTAGAGAGAGAGCAGAAAAACAGTGATGCAGGGATTGAAACTTGAAAGGGGAGAAGGCGTTTGGTATGAGAGAGGTATGGCCCCCTCTTTCTTCAAGAACACGTGAAAAAGGAATGGACGAACCAAAAAAGTCTGCCCAACTTGTTTTTACAAAAATAACCCCTCTTGGATAAAAGAAATGACAAAAATACCCTTAAAAACTATTCATCAAAGTTTGTAAAATTATAGATTGTATAATTAGTAGGTCTTATTTGTGTTCATATAGTCTTAATTACTATTCATGTTTAACTAATAGGTCTTATTTGTATTCATACGGTGTTAATTACTATTTGTTTTTTAACGGAATTATATTATGATATTTGCTCTTATCATTGTTATTGGATGAATACAATTGTTTTTCCTTGAATACTCTCTATACTTGAACATATTATATTATATTTATGAAGATTGGAATTTTTTTTTAATTAATCTAATGTTAACTTTAGAGATATATAATTGATTTTAGACGAAAAAATGTCGGATTTTCTTAAATAGTTTTATATACCCGTGATATCGTCGTCGCAACGAGCGGTTTATAAACCACTTCTATTATAAGATGATAACAAGTTTGAATAAATTCATAGGTCAATTTAAAAAAATCAATTATTGATGCGTCTTTCATTAAGTAATCATAGTTCGACCCGAGCCAGGGGTTTTGCCCCTTGAACCCCAATAGGTGTTGGCGCCTCTTGGACCTCTCTCTCTAGGGGGAGCTGTCCTCAAACCCCGTCAATATATTTTGTGCTACTCCTTAAAAAAGTTTCTAGTTCCGCCTCTGTCGTGAACGGTCTAAAATTAAAACTAATTTTATAAGACCTCTTCTACTTCAACAAAAAAAAAAAACATGTTTTCACCTTTTAGTTTTTTTTTTTTTGGAATGGCAAGCTTCATTAAAACGAGCACACTAGCAAGACGCTAGCGGAAAAAACAAAGGCATTACAAGGAAAAAGAAGACCAATCCATCCAACACACGGATATATCGTTACAATGATTAACATACTACACAAAACTTCAATTTTTTATCTCCAAAATAACTCAATGAATCGAAGGGGGCCTTTGCTTGAAGATCGCTTGGTTCATTTCCATCCAAATGGTCCATAAGCCGGTGAGGAGAATGACCATCAAAGCCTTCTTTTTCCGGGGAGGCAGACCACAGGACTTATGGAGCACAACAATGCCTGTCACCGAAAACGCCATAATTTAAGGGATTTTGCACCATTGCCCGATAACTTGCCACACCGAATCGGAAAAGCTATAACCAGTGAAAACATGGGAAGCTGACTCCGGAAACTCGTTACAAAGCACGCAGAAGTCGTTACCGATCGGGATATTCCTCCTGGTGAGACCGGCTTTGGTAGGTAACCGGTCGAGAATTGCCCTCCAAGCAACCATGTTGACTTTCAGGGGGGCAGATTTAGACCACTCTAAAGGAAAAGAAGCCTCGTCCGGCAGCGAACTAAGCAGCAAATTGCGAAAACCTTTGACTGTGAACTGCCCCTGCTCGTCTCTCCCTCATCTCCACAGGCCATTGACCTCAACCATTTGGTCCTGCATACTAACTCCTGCAAAATAAAGATCCGATAAGGACTTAATAATCGCTCTCCATAATCCGATGGCAGCCGACTGACAAGGAAGGAAAGCCAGCGAATTCGCCCTTCCATGAATGCTCCAAATGATGTGTCTCTATAAGCGGTCAGGTTCAGTGTAGAATCTCCAAGCCCACTTGGACAATAAACATTTGTTAATGTTGTGTAAAGAAGACAGGCCCAACCCTCCCATCTCTTTGGGTTTATAAATGTTCTCCTTGGACACCCAGTGGATTTTTTTTGCAATCCACACCATCGCCCCACGGAAAATTGCTACGGATCTTCTCTAATTCATTGAGGGCGTTTTTAGGGGCACGATATAAAGAAAAGAAATAAGTCGGAAGGAAATCGAGCACTGACTTAATTAATGTAAGTCTACCCCCCATGGAAAGGCATTGGCTTTTCCAACTCGAAAGCCTATTCCGAAACACATCGACCAGTTTCCTCCAATTCCTTTTATTGTTCATGTTGCCACCCGCGAGCATACCCAAGTAATCAAAAGGGAAGGAACACATTTTACAACCCAACAACTCGGCACGACACTTAATGTCTTGAGTACTAACATTGATCCCCGCAAGACCACATTTAGAAAGGTTGACCCGTAAGCCCGACACCAAGAAAAAAACCCCAAAGTAAACGCCGGAGATTCGAAAAATTAGCGGAAGACCACTCGCCCATAATCATCACGTCATCCGTAAAGAGGAGATGAGACAAAACGGGCCCAAAATTTGGAAGCTGAACCCCGTGGAACAAGCGATATACCCCGCTTTAGACAACATCCAATGAAACGATTCAATCGCAATGATAGACAAATAAGGAGAAAGGGGGTCCCCTTGTCTCACGCCTTTAAACCCATCAAATTCACGAGAGGGGGAGCCATTAATTAGCACCGAAGAACGAGAAGCATGAAGGATAGCACACACCCACTTTCACCAAAGAGCGGGAAAATTCATTTGCATAAGGATGGAATCAAGGAAGTTCCAATCTAAGGAATCATACGCCTTATTGAAGTCGATTTTGAAGATTATAGCTTCACGCTTAACCCGTTTCAACTAAGCGAGGATTTCATTGATAATCAAAGGACCGTCAATAAGATTCCTCCCCGCGACGAATGCCATTTGACTGTCGGAAATAATGGAAGTCATAACCACTTTGATCCGATTGGCAAGAACTTTAGAGACAACCTTTTGGATGCAATCGAGCAAGGTAATAGACCTGAAGTCATTAAAAGTTTGTGGGTCCGACACCTTGGGAATAAGGCAAATAAAGGATGAAACGCAACACCGAGCCATGGACCCTTCCGAGAAAAAAAAAGATCCATTACCCCTTTAAAATCATTCCCAAGAATATCCCAAAAATGTTTCAAAAGCTTGAAATTAAAACCATCGGGACCCGACGCTTTATCATCCATGCAGTCCCATACCGCCTGTTTAACCTCCACCATAGAGAAAGGAGTGATTAGGGGCTGAGCATAAACGTCTGACACCCGCTTCAAACCCGAACAAACCATCGTCGGCCTCTTGTCCCTATCAGTCTTGAATTTATCCTGAAAAAAAAAGCCGGGCCTGTTCTTTAATACTTTCCGGATCCGAAATCCACTTGATGCTCACTCTAATTCCGTTGATACGGCTCGACGCAAATTTAGCCTTTAAAAGACCGTTAAAGAAAGACGTATTTTCATCACCCAACGCCGCCCAACGGGCCTTGGCCTTATGCGCTAAATCTGCTCTACGGTCATCGTTGATACGTCTGAGATATTTTTTGGCCTTGCCCCATAGCACTAATTCATCCTCAAAAAGACTCCTGCACTCAACAGTCTTGTCCCAAAAGGCGTATTCTTCCTCCAAACGATTGGCATTAATGCATTCAAGACTTTTTTTTGCGTGATATCCAAGCCTTAATGGTCTCTTTAATACATTTAAGTTTACTGTGAAGCACCACATCCGCACGACCTTGAAATGGCTTACTGTTGACAGCCCCCTCAACCACCATTCGAACCCCCGGATCGCCCAACCAAGAAGAGAAAAAATTTAACTGAGAGTAGTTTTTCCGTTTATTTGTCCCGAATCGCTCTTTCCATTCTTCGATTTTTTTATTGACTTCATCCGTTTATTCAACTCACAGAAGAGATGGGAAACATGCTCAATATCATTTGATTGAATAGTTGACCCAGCCCCTTGTTGTTTAAAAACCCTCCACTTCAATTGGTATTTTTTCACGAAAAGCAGACATTAGATAACAATTTGAATCTTTACTAAAAAACTGATTTGATTGGATTGAACAAGTCAATTCAATCAAATCAGTTTTTTTAGTAAAGATTCAAATTGATAAAAAAATGAGTTCAAAAGTCAATTTGAAGGTTCATTAGTTTCATTTTTTACTTTTATTGTCATTATTTCTGGTTTATCTGATTTCATCAATTTGAAAAAAAAAATCAATCAATGTTATACATGAATACCGCAGTCAATGGTATCTAATAAGTTTTTATACTCATTTTCTTTTAGTAATGTAATTGTATCTTTCCTATTTCTTTTTCGTTGCATCAAAATAGGATTGCGCTTGATTGTAGACGGCCCGAAATCCACCATCGTTAATTTCAACAATAAAGGATTATGGTCCGACCATACACGGGGGAGAGCCGTTAAGACGACATTAGGCCAGCGTCGGAAAAACTCGTTACAAACGAGAAATCTATCAATTTTGCTAAAATTGATACCTAGACCATAGGCGAAAGTAAATCTGGATCCTCCCATATTGTATTCGCAGAGCCTCGAGTTGTCAATGAACTCATTAAACACTTCGGCCTCTTTAGCATTGAACGAGGAAAAACAACGATCTTCCGGGGCTCTAACCTCGATATGTTTCTGGCCTTCGACGGTGCCTTAAAATGCCATGGAGTGTGGTTGTGTGGAAGGTGCATGAGGATTCATGCCTTGAGTCGTGGGTGCCACCACCCTGACGGCATCGTCCGGTTCGTTACCCCGGCTGGGGGTGGGGGTTTCAACCTCGTTGGGATCTCGCCGCCCCAATCCCCTGTCGATTTGGGTTCCCCCACGTCCTCCTTCTCGTTGGATGTAGAGCTCCTTTGTGACACCCGACATATTCAGGTTAATCGTGGCTAGCACAACGTACACTGTTACAAGCAAACATTAACGCCACGTACATGATTTTTAAACAAACGTTCATGCATTTATTATATTCGGTTAGAGTTACTAGATGTGTCACTCACTACACGAACATTCACACACGAGTCGGTCCTGAACGTTGGTGACTAACTAACAAAACACTAGGACGAACAAACAAAGCTTTTACAATCTATGTTACACAATAGTATGTGACCTTGCATGTTAATTGATTTATGTGATTTCTATCCGTATGTGTACCATGTATTATTAGAGTTTTGTTTCGTGAATTTATAATTGATACGTGCGATGTGTGTTAATTACTATTAACCGGTCGAAGCATAAACTAGCAATAACAAACCATGACCAAACTAACTTGCAAAAGTTGGACATCCTTTATATGTGGGGGGCCTAACCAAAACTTTGTGGAGGTTATCCACATATTTTAAAGTTTGAATATGAAACTTGTTCCCTACTCCCCACTATTCACGTACAGTTAACCCCTCCACCCAAACATGTCGCACACTTGGCCCTCTTTCCCCTCACAAACTTGACGATCTCTCTTTTTCTCTATTTTCCCTTCCTCTTCAATTTTCCAGCCCTCCCACCTGTTGTCCATGCCTTTTATTGGTGGTCACGATGGCTGTTAATAGCCTAGCCGAATCGCATCAGCCCTAGGGAACAATCGGGAGCAAGGAGGTCATCGCAGGTAGCCACTCGTTTCCCCTCTCGGTTTCTCTATTTTATCTGGACACCCTAATGGGTTTAATCATGGATTCTATGTGCTCTTGATTGCTGATTTGTAATAGAGGATGGTGTTACCAACTTGCTTGTATAGATCGTTTAGGGATTGAGATGACTAAATGGTGGTCATGCATGTATTAGATGTAGGAGTAATTGACAGGTGGCATGTATGATGATTCCTAAGATCCTAATTAATGTTCAAATCTGTGCAACACATGTGTCTGTCATGT
Source organism: Deinandra increscens subsp. villosa (assembly GCA_039602395.1). Lineage (NCBI taxonomy): Eukaryota > Viridiplantae > Streptophyta > Magnoliopsida > Asterales > Asteraceae > Deinandra > Deinandra increscens. Next base: position 3,982,887 of record JBCNJP010000018.1, on the reverse strand, counting down.
ATATTTTATAATGATATTATTGAATAACGTTAGTGAGGTGTGAGCCAACTAGTGATCTTGTAATAGCTTACGAAACCGCAAAACCTATCGGTCTCAATCACGTGCTGATGGTAACTAGTAATCTAAATGATGATCTTGATGTATAATAATATGTAACGTGGCTGTTATGAATATTAACAAGGGTTGTAACAACCCCATGAGTTTTAGAACTCTTGTAAGTGATCAAACAAATTTTTAAGCAAACTTAATAACATCACGTTTTTTTGACAGCTTGCTGTCAGGTTTTTGGGTCAACTTCGAAAGACCATAACTCACTCAATTCTTAACGAAATTGAGTGATTCTTTTTCCAGAATTTAAATCAATTTGTTAGCTTTCAAGCCCAGGGGTGGCACTCCATTTGACTAAGGTTTCGACATCCTTTCTGCCTTTACAAAAAAAAGTACGCAAATAGCTCTAATTTCTAGAACATGTTTATGGTTTAATCTATTTGGGCATGTTAAGCCAAACTTTAAGTTGAGAATCCTTCTGGAATGTGACCATTATACATGTATATTTCTGAATATAAAATTTGGGAACCTAACTTGAGGTGTAGTAGCATGAATGGGCTGATCTTTGGAACCTTAATTGTGCCAGTAAATCATTGCAATAACCTGTGTGATGTTTGATTGATTTAATAAGGGAACCATTGTATGGAACTCATATGGACCAGAATATTGCATGAGATGTAGGTTGCACATGAGTTAATTGGCTAGTATTATCATTGTAGGAAACTTATTGCTAAACATGTTGAAACTTGGAGACCGTATGTACTTCATATGTAAGCTTTTAACCAACCTATGTGCATGCTAGAATATGTGCGATCATGGACTTACTTGTTCTTGTGTGGTAACCTACTAATTATAGAAACATACTATTTGTGAGGACCTTTAAAAAAAATAGAAACTTTCCATAACTAGAAAGTGGAGTAAAACAAACAACGCAATTGTTAATTAAGTCACCAACGTGTCGTCAGGTCGATATAGTCAGTCTAGGTGTTCTTACACTGTTGTCTCACACGGCTATATACATATAGGTGATTCGTAGGATAATCATCTTCATCATATCAAACTCTTGCCGAGCACCCTAAGGTGAGTTCACTGCCCCGCTTTTTAAGTATCTCCTTTGGGGGAGAAAACATGCTTACAAACATACTTACGAACATGCTTACAAACATTGAGATCTGGTAATTCAGTTATACTCTCTTTCCACTGATGTGCTTACATAACACACTTAAAAGTCCTTAACATATCGGACCGTTAATATATGGATTATAGCGAGGAAGTATTGAGTAGTACTACTGGGTCTGACAAACCCCGCCCGAGTTAGTCGCTCTAACTTGACTGGAGGTCAAACGGGTGTAATATTTGTCCTAATCAACGCTCTTGTTCGTGTTAGACAAGGCGGAAAGGCAACAAACACAAACAGTCACGCTTCGGTTGCGAACGCATAGTGGTATTGAAACACAGCCTAGCTAGCTAACGATATAACTGTGATTACATTTCTGCAAACTCTTGAACTTGCATTTTGTTTAAACCTTTGAACTCACCAACCTTTGTGTTGACACACTTTAGCATGTTTTCTCAGGTATCTAGATTCGGAGCACGATTAGGACGCATGCATCTCATACGGGTCTAATAATCGGTTTAAATCATTTTGGGCTATTTACTTTCATTAAGGTTTTGGGCGCGTGTTTTGCGCAACGTATTTACATATCTTTATTTACGCTTCCGCATGTGTTAAAAACTGTTTTCTTGCATGGTTTAGTATGGCTAATGACTCAGGTCCTGGTTTGTCACACGCCTCGCGGTTATACTCCGCAGGTGGATTTTGAGGGTGTGACAGATTGGTATCAGAGCCATTGGTTATAGTGAACTAGGTCTTGCTTGTAGGCCAACTATAGCCTTAGAGTTGCATTAGTCATACACATACGCATGCACGTGTTCTTGTTATTATAGCATTTCATTATATATATATATATATATATATATATATATATATATATATATGTGGGTGAGGTTCATTGTAGACACTTTCGCATGTGAAATAACTCTTTTTCACATGTGAAAGTTTCTAATTAATGAGAAAAAAGAAAAAAAGAAAAAAGAAAATTAATCACAACCATTAGATCAAGAGATCTAATGGTGAAAAAGGGTGTCTACCTGTCTACACTTATGGGGGTGTCTACAATGAACTTTTCACATATATATATATATATATATATATATATATATATGGGTGTGTGTGTGTGTGTGTACCTATTAAATTACAAACATGTCGGCATTCCCTACATCATCATCCCGAGCGGAAAAGACACTCGCTTGTCCATCGAACGCGTGAACTGAAGGAACGTTGAATGAAGGTGAATAACTACATTGACGCTCATGAGTAGCTGAGGCAAGGAGTTCAAGGAACCTGCTCTTTTAGGAACTTCAATGGCGGTAAGACTCATGCATTAAACGGAACCGAATGGGTGACTATTTTGCCTAGCTATATTAAAAGACAGATATCGGCATTCGGGATGTGCGATTTTTCTTAGCCACCAGAGTCAAACAAGTGACAAGAACGTTTAAGGTACCCGCACTTACCTGGTGGAATATCCAGATATAAATATTAGGTCTGAACGCAATTGACATACTACCTTAGAAGGAAATTCACTACATCACAAAGAGAGGACTACAATTTCAGAATGATTATTTAGAAAATAGAGGGAAAGCTACGAAATCTTAAGATGGAAAATTTCAGAAACCGGAACTTATATAACCCTATCCAATGAGTGGACTCTTTCGCGTCCTCACACAAAGAAATCGGTTTACAAGCAAAAAGAACTTTGTGTGGCTGGGTTGGCCGTCCAGCTAGGAGCATGATAACTCCAGAAAATCCCACTGCCATCCAGCAAACTGCTCGGTTAGCCTGTGGACTTACCGACCTGACCGTAGCTCAAAGTACCCTTTCATGAGCAAGCATGTTACGAATACTTTAGGACATAAGAGAAGGTAGGACGACACAAGTGGCAACAATTCTTGAATCGAGTTTCACCTACCAACCAACAACAACTACAGAGTCTCAAGCTTAGTAACTCAACAAGTAACTTCTTCATCAAGCAGAGCAATCAGGACCAAACAGTTAGGGCCGAGGCGGGTGTACTGGAAAGTACCCCAAAGTGTAACGAGTGTAGCTATCAACACACTGGCACGTGTGGCAAGCATTATTTGCCAGAATTGTCTAGAAGGATGAGTCGCATGACTAGAGATTGCATGACATTTAAAGGCCAGAGCCACCAACTCAAGGCTACTGAAGTCGTCACTGAATGTTTAAGTGCAAAGAGGATCACCTTAAGAAAAATTGCCCGTGGAATCAAACGGCTGTGCATTCATGATTGGTTCAGGCAACGCCAGGAATGATTCAAGCGTCACTAGACGCTTCTGTATGAGGATGAGATACGTTCAAACCTCATCAGGAGGCTAGGACATGCACTGGAACTAACACAATGGTAAGAATTTGAGTGGAAACAAGCAAGTATCATCACGAGATGTAAGCTGGAACTAGCAGGATCCATATGCCGATCACTTTGAGGAGATCCGACGAGAATTGTTGGAGATGGAATGGTTGTCCAAGACGTCTAAGTCCGAGACTCTTTATCAGAAGAAGATTCGTCTGCATTCCTCACTTTGTAGGAAAGTTCTATCAGTTCAAGCATAGCAGATATGGGTCTGCCCTAGGCAACTTATCATTTTAATGACGCAGGGGTGTTTATTAGAGGGAGCACGCCGCTATTCTAGCTCATGTATGATGAGAAGATCGAAGTAAGAAAAGAAGATCGAAGGATTTTCCTGTTATTCGTAACTATTAAGAAAGGTATTCACCAAAGACCCACCCGGTCTTCCATCCTCATTGTGAGGTCGAACCTCGGATTGACCTTGCACCTGGGGCTAGCGTTTATTGCCCGAGCACCATACCAATTCGCACCAGACAAACTACGATAGTCGTACACCCAGCTTCATGAGTAGCTAGATAAAGGATATATCAGGACAAGCTTATCATTGTGGGTAGCCCCAATTCGTTGCCCAAAAAATATATATATGTGGGAAATCGTGTACATGCATCGTTTTTCATGAGTGGAACAAGGTTACCTTCCAACACCATTAACGCTACCTTGAGCTTACGATTTAATTCAATCAACTTTAGGGATCTAACTACAGTTCCAGACTGTTACTGGAGAATCTGCATACCATCATCTAAGAATGCGGGAGGAGGAAGTCACGGAGAGACAACGTTTAGAAAACCAGTATTGGCTATTGCGAGTTTTAGTCCATGAGCCGGTGGATTGACCAACGCACCTGCAGATGCTCATGAAATCTCGGGAACCGTGCGTATGAACCCTACCTCGATTGAATTTGACATCGGAGTTATTAACGATATTCGCATCACCCCAAAGACCCATGAAAGAACATGAAGAAACACCTCCTCCCCTATGAACCTATCGTGCTTAAAAAGGGATAGCAGGTTGATCTTTCTACTGTGGAGGCCACTAAGGATTGGCCAGCTTCAACAACACCAACAAGGATGATGTCAATTTCATATGTTAACAGATGGTTGTCGATGATTCATTTAGAAGACTTTCTATGATTGCCTAACTTCTTACCCCGTAGACCACAAAGATACTACATACACTGAAGTGATGACCATGGAGAGACTTTCCAAATGCCGAAGCAAAATTTTGCGGTGCACTGATTTTATCTTATCCAAGACAACCAAAGACTTCATGACATAATGCAATACCTCAAAACAAGGTCACAGTTGCGTGTTGATGCACACGAGAATGTCATCACCTATACCTCGCTTCAACTGAAGACTCACGAGCAAGACTACATCACCCATGACTTAGGATTGGGTGAAAGGGTGTTCATATCAAAGGTCTAGAGACATAATCTACATGGTACCGAAGATACCGGATGGAACTCTATTGGGTAACAACTATCATGAGCCTTTACCATATCTCTAAACTCCTTTACTTACCAACAAGAAGGAGGGTGGTAGTAGGTGACTGGAAGCTTCTGGAATACCAAAGGTGTGGTGGTTTAGCTCTGGTACACCCTATATATAAACACTAATGGTGCTTTGGAAGAGAAACTGAGCATCGGGTCAAGAACTGGCCCTAGACATCACTATGCAAGCTAGTGTGGTAGATGATCCCAAGCCAAAAGGAAACCCCTAAAACCGGGATTCGATCTCGAGCATCTGAGGCAATATCATTTAAGAACTTAAAGCTTAACCACTGGGAAAATGAGCATTTAGTTTAATCTCATTTAGCTATACGAGGAAACCCCTAAAGCTTAATCGAGCTCGAGCATTTCAACTTACTATAAACACTGGACTGCTAGGGAAAACTAAGGAAGCTCAAATCGAGGCACTATGAGAAGCTAATGTAGGGATGGGATCTCTTTGAGGAAACGACAAACTCTCGAGGTTAAACTGGATGGCATTCATTAAGTTATGGGCACCCCAGTACATAAATCAGGGAGCTGGTAATGGATGAAGCTCATAATTCTCGATGATCTGCTCATTCTAGATCAGGCAAGCGGTACAAACATTTGAGAACACTATACCATCGACCGAACAAGAAAGCAAAATATATATATATATATATATATATATATATATATATTTGAAAACTATGTGAGTAAGTGTTTGACTTCTTCTCAGGTTAAGATCCTACATCAGCATATATCCGGACTATTACTACAGTTAGAAAAATTCCTATGTGAAGCACAAAAAAGAAAAAAGAAAAAAAAAAAAAAAACCCTATACGGACTCTAGCACCAAACTACCTCGAATATTAGGCGAACGTGATTCGATTTGGGTGATGGTTGATAAATGAACCAAATTTGCATGCTTTCTAATGACTAAATAGATGAATATATCGAAAAAGTTATCTGGGTCCTACAAGAGGGAAATCATCTCACGGCAGGGTTGCCGCGTCAACCATGTCGGGTTGAGACGCTCGATTTACATCTCATTCTTGAAATTATCATAGAAGGTGTCAAGAGCATGCTTACGCACGGGCACTGTATATCATTTTTTAAACCGATGCGCAGAACGAACGAACTGCCCAAGCCATTAGAAAACATGAATAGGGTATGCCTGGTGAATATTTAAACTGTTAGGAAACACTCTTAACGATGGGGCAGAGTTCTCTACAACAACGATTATCACACTAACATTGAGATTTAACCATTTGATGCACTCTCATAGGAAAACAAAACGTAGGTCTCCCGCCTGCTAGGAAGAGGTTGGTGATAGGCAACTCACAGATTCTGAACTTGGGCAAGAGGCGACTGGAAAGTTATTGCAATTCCGAAACCCTATGGCAACGCCCCACAATCATCAGAAGAACTATGCCTACAAACATAGTACTGGAAGTCTCACCCCGGTAAGGGTAACCGTTTTGAAAAAAAAACGGAACAAACCAAACACACACTGCATAGGACCATTTGAGGCCGTAGATAGAGTTGGTTCTGTAGCGGGGTTGAATCTATCATTAAGATTTAACGATACACACAACGTGTTTCATGCATCTAACATGAAAAATTGTTATCGGTTAAAACACACATCGTTTCACTCGAGGAGTTGAAACTCGATGAACAATCATAGCCCACTGAGGAACCAGTGGAAACAATGAGCTGAATCGGAAAAAAAAAACACGAATATATAAATGTATCGATTTTCAAGGTTCGTTGGGAATTTGAGGCAAAGATCGGAACCCTCAAAGAAAGACAACTATCAAAAGATACAAAAGTACACTTACTTATTCGAACAGACAAACGCCGATCAAGGAAAGTACGAATAAAATTTCGGGGCGAAATTTCTTCCAACAAGGGGATGATGTGATAACAGGAATTTTTTTTCTTTGTGTCCAACATATGAGCAACGATCTTAATTTTCGGGACGAAAATTCTTTCAACATGGGGATGATGTGACACCCGACATATTCAGGTTAATCGTGGCTAGCACAACGTACACTGTTACAAGAAAACATTAACGCCACGTACATGATTTTTAAACAAACGTTCATGCATTTATTATATTCGGTTAGAGTTACTAGATGTGTCACTCACTACACGAACATTCACACACGAGTCGGTCCTGAACGTTGGTGACTAACTAACAAAACACTAGGACGAACAAACAAAGCTTTTACAATCTATGTTACACAATAGTATGTGACCTTGCATGTTAATTGATTTATGTGATTTCTATCCGTATGTGTACCATGTATTATTAGAGTTTTGTTTCGTGAATTTATAATTGATACGTGCGATGTGTGTTAATTACTATTAACCGGTCGAAGCATAAACTAGCAATAACAAACCATGACCAAACTAACTTGCAAAAGTTGGACATCCTTTATATGTGGGGGGCCTAACCAAAACTTTGTGGAGGTTATCCACATATTTTAAAGTTTGAATATGAAACTTGTTCCCTACTCCCCACTATTCACGTACAGTTAACCCCTCCACCCAAACATGTCGCACACTTGGCCCTCTTTCCCCTCACAAACTTGACGATCTCTCTTTTTCTCTATTTTCCCTTCCTCTTCAATTTTCCAGCCCTCCCACCTGTTGTCCATGCCTTTTATTGGTGGTCACGATGGCTGTTAATAGCCTAGCCGAATCGCATCAGTCCTAGGGAACAATCGGGAGCAAGGAGATCATCGGAGGTAGCCACTCGTTTCCCCTCTCGGTTTCTCTATTTTTCTGGACACCCTAGTGCTCTTGATTGCTGATTTGTAATAGAGGATGGTGTTACCAACTTGCTTGTATAGATCGTCTAGGGATTGAGATGACTAAATGGTGGTCATGCATGTATTAGATGTAGGAGTAATTGACAGGTGCCATGTATGATGATTCCTAAGATCCTAATTAATGTTCAAATCTGTGCAACACATGTGTCTGTCATGTATATTTTATAATGATATTATTGAATAACGTTAGTGAGGTGTGAGCCAACTAGTGATCTTGTAATAGCTTACGAAACCGCAAAACCTATCGGTCTCAATCACGTGCTGATGGTAACTAGTAATCTAAATGATGATCTTGATGTATAATAATATGTAACGTGGCTGTTATGAATATTAACAAGGGTTGTAACAACCCCATGAGTTTTAGAACTCTTGTAAGTGAACAAACAAATTTTTAAGCAAACTTAATAACATCACGTTTTTTTGACAGCTTGCTGTCAGATTTTTGGGTCAACTTCGAAAGACCATAACTCACTCAATTCTTAACGAAATTGAGTGATTCTTTTTCCAGAATTTAAATCAATTTGTTAGCTTTCAAGCCTAGGGGTGGCACTCCATTTGACTAAGGTTTCGACATCCTTTCTGCCTTTACAAAAAAAGTACGCAAATAGCTCTAATTTCTAGAACATGTTTATGGCTTAATCTATTTGGGCATGTTAAGCCAAACTTTAAGTTGAGAATCCTTCTGGAATGTGACCATTATACATGTATATTTCTAAATATAAATTCGGTTAGCATGTGTATTCTGTTAGCATATTCGTTTTAGGAAACTTTGTTGCCATATATGCCTAAACATGAAAACTTTGCGTGTTACTTTGTTACCGCTTGAGACGTCTTAGGTGCACGCTACAAATGTATAAGGTGTGCTTATATGCTATGACTAGTAACCTGCCATAATTGGAAACTTGCTAATCATAGAAACCTGTTATATTCAGGAACTTTCCTAAAAGTAAAATTTTCCATACTTGAAATGCCAAACCAAACAACCAACGAAATTGTTAATTGGGTCACCAACGTGTCGTCAGGTCGATTGAGTCAGTCTAAGTATTCTTACACTGTCGTCTCACACGGGTACATACATATAGGTGATTGGTAGGATAATCATCTGCATCATATCAAACTCTTGCCGAGCACCCTAAGGTGAGTTCACTGCCCCGCTTTTTAAGTATCTCCTTTGGGGGAGAAAACATGCTTACAAACATACATACAAACATGCTTACAAACATTGAGATCTGGTAATTCAGTTATACTCTCTTCCACTGATGTGCTTACATAACACGCATAAAAGTCCTTAACAGGTCGGACCGTTAATATATGGATTATAGCGAGGAGGTATTGAGTAGTACTACTGGGTCTGACAAACCCCGCCCGAGTTAGTCGCTCTAACTTGACTAGAGGTCAAACGGGTGTAATATTTGTCCTAATCAATGCCCTTGTTCGTGTTAGACAAGGCGGAAAGGCAACAAACACAAACAGTCACGCTTTGGTTGCGAAAGCATAGTGGTATTGAAACACAGCCTAGCTAGCTAACGAATTAACTGTGATTACATTTCTACAAACTCTTGAACTTACATCTTGTTTAAACCTTTGAACTCACCAACCTTTGTGTTGACACACTTTAGCATGTTTTCTCAGGTATCTAGATTCGGAGCACGATTAGGACGCATGCATCTCATATGGGTCTAATATGTGGTTTAAACCATTTTGGGCTATTTACTTTCAGTAAGGCTTTGGGCGCGTGTTTTGCGCAACACTTTTACTTACCTTATTTCGCTTCCGCATGTGTAAAAAAAAAAGTATTTTCTTGCATGGTTTAGTATGGCTAATGACTCAGGTCCTGGTTTGTCACACGCCTCGTGGTTATACTCCGCAGGTGGATTTTGAGGGTGTGACACCATTTTAGTCATTTTAGGTTTAAAATGTGTTTTTGGTGATTTGATGATGATTATCCATGTTTAAGGTGTTAAAAACTGCTTCTATGATGTTGGTAAACGATTATGTATGCTAAATATTGAATCACATGAAGTATGGAAGCTGTTAGGTTGATTTTTAGGCTGATTTGTGAGTTTTTCGCGACCAGCGACACTGTGTGTTCTCTGGGCGAAACTGTATAGCGAAATTATGTACATCTCCTTCAGGCGACACTATACAGCGAAACTGTAGTGTCGCCAGTGAACGAAACTACCGAGCGAAATTCCTTGAACGAAAGTTCAAACCAGTTTCGGGCGAAACTAGGCTAGCGAAACTGTGCCAACAGTTTCGAGCGAAACTAGCCTAGCGAAACTGTGTCATCGGGTATTGCCTAGCGAAAGTGCTGCCCGTGCACACAGCGAAACTGCCTAGCGAATTTATACTAGCGAAACTGTGACCAGACCTAAACCCAAACTTGTGCAACTTATTTGAATGTTATGCTATGACTTACATGATTATGCTATGATGATGCCTGCTATGATTTTTTTTGTAATATGTGAACCCTTGTTTATGATCAACCATCGGTGTCGTGTGTCAGTATGTCGAGTCGTAGTTCCAACGTGCTATGTTATGGACCATAGTGACGTTAAGTTAAAGATTAGACACAAAACTAATACTTAAGACCTAAACGTGTTCATAGGTCTTCGTTAAGCAATACTTGGACTAATTAGCAAGTGTAGCCGAGCAACCTAAGGTGAGTTTCACAAACCCTTTAATTGTGAGCCCGTTTGGGTCACAACGAATATACTAAACGGAAAACAACGCTGACATCTTGAGGTATCGCCAAATAGGATATCTGTTATGGGAGTTGGAGTGTTTTATGGGAAGCATTCGCAACTGTCCATCCTTGGGATTTCAAATGAAATCCGCAACCAACTATTCGATAACACTTGGGATTTCAAAGGAAATCCGGGACAACCATTTTGACACTTAAACTCTTTTTAGGATTTCAAATGAAATCCAGGATAAACGTTTTTAATATGACTAGTGTAGGTTAAAGTCTAAACCAAATGATATCACATGATTTCTAAGGATGCCTTAAAAACTTAAAAGTCCTCAATTTAGTACTGTTGATCTGAGAAGCGAGGGGATGTTGGGTAGATCTACTGAGGGTTTGACAAACCCTGCTCCGCGGTACACAAATGTGTAACCAACCGGTTGGAGGCCGAACGGAGTTTAATATCAGCCTGTTTTAGTTGTGGGTCTCCCAAATGGGACACAACTGGAGGCACCAACCATCAGCAAATGCCGAACTCTGTTACATCAGCTTTCAGCCCTAGTACAAATTCCTTAGTGCATGGAAACCGGATTAGCTACCTGTGATATCGGTTGACCGCTTTAACTTTTACTTAACTAGTGCATATTCGGTAATTCAACACTTGGCAATGTTTTGTAAAATCTATTACTTATTTATATGTCGATGAATACGATTATGAGACCAGGCCAATGCATGTCACGCCCACCGTGAACTCACCAACCATTAGGTTGACACTTGTGTGGTTTTCACTTTTGCAGATCGTTGAGGAGTATCCACTGGAGGTTGGCATGGCGCTTGAAGTTACTTAACTTTATTTTAAACTTAATTTGGGAATTAAACAACTATTTATGTTCTGTAATTAAAGCACGTGGTTAGTGCTAAGATACTTATGTTTTTATTCCGCTGCGTACTTTTAAAACTGTTTTTATTATGAACATTTGGACTTTACTCTGATTCGTTTAGTATTTGTAACTAATGGTTGTGGTCCTAGTTTGCTCGCACCCCTTAACGGTATAAACTCCATTAGTGGTTATTTGAGAGTGTGACACACAAGGATTTGACTGGAGAAGAAGTACTGCTTGAAGGTGCCGAGGAGCAGGTGTTGGTCGGAAAGAAGTGATGGTTGGTTTTATGGTTTAATTAATTAATGTGGTTTTTTTTTACCTAGGGTTCATGTTGGCCCTTTGATACTTTAACCTTTTGGATTTTTGATCTCTGCTTGTAGCTTCTGCTTTTGTTTCCTGCAGACATTTTGATCCTCAATATGGCTTATATAATATTGTATTTTGATCAGTTTTAATGCTACATGTGTTTGATTATACATGTGATCTGCTTCTTTTAATTCTAGATGTATGTTGAAATTGTATTTACTAAAGCTGTTTTGAATGTTGTTTGACACCAGAACAATTTGTGGCATTGATTATGTGTGCCAAAAGATTAGCTTGATTTACTAAAGCTGTATTGAATGTGTGGGTAAAAGGTCATTATGTGTGGATAAAAGTGTATTACATGTGGATGTTGTTTTTACCTGCATATATGTATTATTTAAATTATATGTAAGTAGATAGGTTTTTTTTAATTATAAAAACTAAAAAGATTTATTTCCATGTCGCTATTTTTTATACCTACACATAAATTAAATTTTTAGATATGTTTAGGTACGTATTTTGCCACGTCATGAAAATTAAAAAAAAATTTATTTTACTTAATTTGTGTACACATATTTTTGCTAATAATATGTGTATGTAAAAATATTACTTATTACTTACACATATTATTGTTTTTTTGTATATGTGTAACTAAATACCCACACATAACAAAAATCTGGAAAATGTGTAAGCATATTTTTACCATCTCACCTACATATATACAAATGTAGGTAACTAAGTGTAGGTAAAAATTAGTTCCCACTCATATTAATTGTTAAGAACTTAAACAAATTGTCATTCGTCGTTACCCACATATAAAAACATGTGTAGATATTTACCTACATATAACCATATGTAGGTAAATTATGTGTGGGTAAATACCCCAATTTCTTGTAGTGATGTGGGCGATGATATGCTACTAGTTCAAGTATACGTGGATGACATCATCTTCGCATCTACCAATAAGACTTTCTGTCATGAGTTTAAGAATCTGATGGAAAAATGATTTGAAATGAGTTCAATGGGGGAACTCACATCTTTCCTAGGGATTGAGGTGAAACAGAACACTGAAGGTATTCTAATCAGTCAGGGGAAAGTATGTGAAGGAAATGCTAGAGAAGTTTGGATTTCATGACTCTAAAGGCTTTTCCACTCATGTCGAGACTCGAGTCAAACGCCATGCAGACCTTGAAGGTGAATGTGTTGATGAACACCTGTATAGATCAATGATTGGGTCACCCATGTACCTGATGGACAGTCGTCCCGACATCATGTTTGCCGTGTGTCTCTGCTCAAGATTCCAATCCAAACCGAAATACTCACACTTGACAGCCGTGAAACGAATGTTCAGATACCTAAAGTCCAATACAAAGAGAGGGCTTTGGTATCCCAAGGATGAGCTCTTTGATCTAAGAGGTTTCTCTGATACTGATTACGGGGGTTGCAACATGGAGTCAACCACCGGAGGAGCTCAATTCTTAGGGAATCGATTGGTTTCGTGGCAATGCAAGAAACAATCAACTGTGTCTACCTCACCTGCTGAAGTGGATACATTGCAGCTGCATCTTGCTATTCTCAAGTCCTCTGGATCTAGAATCAGCTTCTGGAATACGGTTTGAATTTCATGTACACCCCTATTAACATTGATAATACTGCTGCCATGTTCATCGTTAAGAGTCCTGTTCAGCACTCTAAGACCAAACACATAGAGATTAGGCATCACTTCATTAGGGACTGTCACGAGAAAAAGCTTATCACCTTAGTTCATGTTTCCTCTGAGAATCAACTCGCAAATCTCTTCACCAAGGGATTTGATGTTTCTAGGTTTAACTTCCTAGTTCAATCAGTAGGAATTATAAACTTTGAGTAAGCTAATCTTTAGGTTCTTTTTAAGATAGTGCCTTAGTCTTAGGTTGTGTAGTTTGAGAGGTATCATATTTGTTCGCTTTCTAGCCTTGCAATAATTCTTTACAGTAAACCCAAAAAGATTGTATTTTTCAATCTTTCAGATCACACTTGAAAAGCCAAAAAGATTTTACTTAAAAATTTTGTCTAGAAAACACAAAAAGAAATTAATTTAAGTGTCTTTGAGTCTTATTGAGATTTTTGGTTAGCATTTCCTGACCATCAATAAAATATTTCATAATGTCTTATTCAAACTTTCTAGAAAATACCAAAAATATTTTATTTTATTTTATTTTTATGTCTTTGTGTTAGTCGGCCATGCCTAAACCGACTCACGGTTGGAAAAATGTGAAAAATTTACCAAATTAAATAAAATCACTAAAATTAGAATCGGGTCATTTCCAACAAATTTTGTGAAGGCACTTATTGGATACCTGATGAAAAACACAAAATCTTGAAATTTTAGTGATTTTTTAATAATCATTGGAAAATTATGAAAAATTGCAAAAATTTGTAAAATTAAATGAAAATCACTAAAAATAGAATCGAGCAATTCCCAACAACTTTTGTAATGGCACTTTTTGTGTACTTGATGATAAGCACAAAAATTTTGCAAATTTGCAGTGGTACAACAAACTTTGAAAAATCCGAAATTTTTGGTTTTTGGTTAGGCAAACTATGAGGAAGATGAAATAATTCTGGTCTTGTGTGTTGATATATAATCTGTGCGTCATGTGAAGATTCAAGACGAGTTCAAGCTACAGGCCAAACCAGGTCCGAACCTGGAGTTCGGACCGGCCGAACTTGGAGTTCGGACAAGGTTTGGACCAGATGTGTATAAATAGTTAGCTTGCCTTGAATATTGTAGGGAGAGGGAGATAGACTGAGAGAGACCAGTTCATAACTATGTGTGTTTGAGAGTGTTTCTCCAGAGAGCTTCATTGAGTGTTTGTAATTGAGTCTTTGTTGATTTCAATAAAACAAACCTTTATTTACATCTCGTATTCACTCTACGATCAAGAAAACCTCTATTAAGATCCGTCATCACGCATTTTCAAGTGGTATCAGAGCAAATCCAGATTGCTCTATTGCGTTTGCTTTGATCGTGATCGTTTTCTTGACAAAACCGAGTGTTTTTCATTAAAAAAAATGAGTCAATTCTTGACCTTTTCGAGTACATTTCATTTCTAAAACGTTTCTATTGAGTTTACTTGATTTCCTGTCGAAAATTCCGTTCAAAAACACTGAAAATCGAGAAAATGGTGTCGAGTGAGCTAATTTTCGTCTGAAGGTTCGGACAACTCCAAAATAACCGCTCTGAACTCGAGGTTCGGACGGAGTTCGGTGTTTTCTAGTTCGGTGAGGGTTCGGAGCTCATTCGGTAACAGTTCGGTCCGGGTTCGGACATAGTTCGTCACGGTCTCAGTTCAAGTTCGGTGTTGCTTCTGAAGGTGAGGTTCGGAGGGAGTTCGGCCATATTCAAATTCGAAGGAGATTCGGACGTATTTCGGACGAAGTTCGGAGGAGGTTTGGCAGAGGTTCGGAGTGAACAGATTTCAAGTTTCATGTTTTGATATTGAATTTGTACATTTCCGAAATGTATGAAATTGGGGTATTCATTGAGCGTCATCGTCAGAATGTGCCAAAGTTGATAAATCTTGAAGATTATCATGGTTGGGCAACAAAATTTAGAGCTTATGTTAATGATTTGGATAAAAATTTGTGGTTACCAATTACGGATGAACATAAGTATCCAACTTATGGTGATGGTCATTTTAAGGAGATGCACAATATTTCAAGTGAAGAAAGAAAATCGTATGATCAAAATGAAACGGCTGCTGCACTAATTTTGTTAGTTGTGCCTATAATTCTTAGAAATCAAGTCAGGAATTATCGAAAAGCAAAACTGATATGGGATTTTGTAAAGACACAGTGTGAGGAGCATATGTCCAAAGTTTCTCAGAAAATAGTTGATCAAGATTTGAAGTTTCAAGGTAAGATTGAAGAGTTAGAGAAAAAGATGGAAAAATTGACAGAGGAAAATATTTTTCTGACAAAGGAATTGGAGAAATGAAAAAATAAAGTTTGTGATGGCTTAGAAGCATAAATTCAAAAGGATGTGTCTGCATCATGTTCAAAGTGTTTGGAATTTGCTAGTATTAAGAAAGAATGGTTGAAAGAGAAGAATTTGTTGGTTGAAGAATGCAATAAAGCTCAAGCTAAGGAAAAGAAACTTGTTGAAGATTTTGATGCTTTATTTATGAAATGTTATCCTCTTCAACAAAAATATGAAAATGTTAGTAAAGCTGCTGTCGAAGTTGCTGATAGAGTAATACAACATCAGGAGGAACTTACAAAGTTGCATGATGAAAATGGTGAGATTCAAAGTCAAAATAACATTTTGAAACAAGATGTTATTTACTATAAGAAACAGGTAGAGAAAGTTATTGCAGAAGTTCTGGAAGAATGTCGCTTGAGACAATGTCATATAATTGATTATAACAAATTGTCTGACAAGTACATTGCTTCGCAAAAAGAGTTGTCAGAAACTCATATGAAAATAGCTGAATTCAAGATTGAGATTTTTTATTTGCAAAGGAAATTGAACAATTGCAACAATTCACCGACTTTCTTGAACTATTTGTACAAGTTGGAGAAGAGTCAAGAGGATGGTAAAGATGCAAGTCTTCATCAAGTTCCTGCTCCTATGGATATTAACATATCTGTTCCATCTATACCATCTAGTATTGCACAGCATGATTATTCAAAATTTGCTGATACCAGTTCGGGAAAGAAAACAAAGTCCAAATCCAAGAAGAATAAAAAAGAGGTGGATTATTGCAAAGGATTGAAGTTTGCTTCCAAATCTACATTTCTAGAACAAGAAAAGGTGTTTTTATGGAAATTCAGAAAATGTGAAAGTGCCAAAGTTTTCTGAGATTGTGATAGATGATTCTTTGATTTCCGGGAAGAATGATCTGAAAGGTATTAAGTCTGAATTTACAAAACTTACAAAACAAGGTCATAAGATACCAAATTCTGTTCAAGATAAGTTCAACCAGAAAAATGGTGGTTT
This sequence comes from Deinandra increscens subsp. villosa, assembly GCA_039602395.1. Classification (NCBI taxonomy): domain Eukaryota; kingdom Viridiplantae; phylum Streptophyta; class Magnoliopsida; order Asterales; family Asteraceae; genus Deinandra; species Deinandra increscens. Next base: position 3,966,192 of record JBCNJP010000018.1, on the reverse strand, counting down.
GGGATTTAAAGAAACAGAAATGCCGACTAAGAATTTCAACAAGAAGGAATTCAACACGAAGAACATAAATAAGCAGAAGGTGTTTTCAGATAAGAAGTCACAATGTTGGAAGAGGAAGGTATCTTCCCTAGATGAAAAGCTTTCTTCTGAAGAGTCTTCTTGTATATCTGATGCTACACCACAAGGCGGTAACAGTTCAGATTCATTTCATTCTGCTAAATCAAACAGGTTTTATCATAAAGATAAATTCTTTGGTTATGGAGATGATTCGGGTTTTTTATGATTCTCCAAAATGTTTTCCAAAATTTCACAAACCAAAGAAATCAAAACCTATGTTTTCAAAAATTCATGATGAAGGTCTCGCTGATCAGTTTGGAAAACCAATTTCAATTCGTCCAACTGGTGACAAACTTTGTTATGTTTGTTATAAGAAGGGTCATTATGCAAATAATTGTCCTACGACAACTACCAATTCATCATCAAATGCCAAACATACAATGTACGTTGATCTTGATGGCATTATTTTTAGGGAACCAATACTCAACACTAATTTTTTCTGGAAAAAGAAGATTACTTCGAAAAAGTTGGGTAGTAGTTCTGATTGTCATTCATCAGTTGACAATGGTTCACTAGAAATCATAAAACCAAAACAAGAATGGAGACCAAAAGTTGTCTCCACGACCAACACAGATTTTGTTGAAGACACTGGGCGACCTACCATCATTGGGGATGAAGGTCGGGGTGTTAAGAACTTACTATTTGCCAGTGTTTGCAGGTATTTCAGGAAGACCTGTTACTAATCGAGAGATTGCTGACAGTGAGATACTTGTGGTTTAAGTTCAAATGCATCGTTCTTATCTTTGAAATACTGATTTTCAAAAATATCATTTTCAAAAATGTGTCAAGTGTTGATCGATCATGTTCATGTTTATTTTGAATTTTCTTTCATTCCTATTTTTAGGGAGAGAAAATTTGAAAATTCAAAAAAAAAAAATAGTGTTTGTTTGAAATTTAGGGGGAGAAATTAAAAGATAAAAAAATGATGAAAAATTGGGAAATTGATCCGACAAAAGCGAGAAATGATGGTACATCAGCATATACGTTATCTGCCATGGATAAACTAAGTCTAAAGGCTGTAGGTACTTGTATAATCTGTAAATGTGCATGACTAATCTGATATCTGCAAGTAAGATATAAACATAAAGCTTGCCTGATCATCTTTGGTTGTTTGCTTCTTGATGAATGCTATGTGATGATTTTGACAAAAATAGACTAATGAGATATCCTGATGAATGCATGTTTTCTTTTTGAAAGATTTTAACTTGTTTGATTTTCTTTATTTTGTCAAACGATCGGACTTTCTCTGCGTATCGAAAGATCGACCTGATTGTTGTTCGTTTGACATTCTGCTTTATTTTTCATTCGTGTTTCGTATAATCCATCGGATTTTCTCTGCGCGTTCGGAAGAACCGACCTGATTGTTGTTAGATTATACAACTTCAACTTGTTTTGCTTTCTTATTTTCTCAAATACTTGGGCTTTCTGCGTGTCCACAAGACCGACCTGATTGCTAGGTATTTGGGGTTCTGCTTTATTTTTGCATGACTCATCAAGGATGATTAAATCTCAGAGCAAATTTGCTTCTATATGTTAAAAATGATGATTTTCTAGTATTTCTGATAGAGTGGAGGCCGAGTTATCAGTGCATGACAAAAATTACCTTAAGCATATCTGAAAACGATAAAAATGATTGGTGCATGCTGAAATAAACATAAATGTTATATTTGCGATTATCTTGGCTTGCATACTGATTAAGACCAAAATTGAAATGTGCTAGATGCGTTATGTCTGATATGATCTCATGTCGTGATCTTTCTCGCAGAATACCAAAAACAGAGTTTGTTTCTGTATTGCAATTTCATTTCATTTCAAGAAAAGTACAAAAAGATTTTTGGTGTGTTTTAACATAAGTTTGAAAAATCAAAAAGAGTTTAGGTTTGTTTTGATATAAACTTCGTAAAATCAAAAAAGATTTTGTTTCTGATTTGTTTTCGATTGATCAACACGACATACGAAATCATTTTCAAAATCAAAATATCTTGGAGTCTCGAAGAGACGTTTTGCGCCAAGATTATTAATGTTGGCAGGTTTCTAAGTGGAAAGAGAACATTACAACTTCAAGTCTTCTGAAGATTGTTGATAAAGAGATTACACACGATGCAATATCAAGTATTCAAGATTGAATTCATCGTCAAGATCGAGGAAGAGTTCAATTGAAGATACAAGATAAAAGTTTTAATAGAGAAGATGATACTGCATATGCCGAGGGGGGGTTTGTTGATACATGGTCCTGATCATCATGTGAAGTATCGAATACAAGACGAAGACATGCAAGTTTAGGTCTGGCCGAACCCGGAGTTCGGACAAGGCCGAACAGGTCTGATCCTGAGGTTCGGACCAGCGAGATTTAATGTGTATAAATAGTCGTCTTGTAATAGATTTGATAGGCTTCTGAGTCATATCTTCTCTGTGTACTCTGTGGTCATCTCAGTGGTTAATATAAATCATTTGTATTTACTCTTTGTGTTCTAGCTCGTATAACATTGATTTCATAACGATTAAGTAGACGATCCACACACTCAAGCAATTTCCTGAGTTGATAGAAGAAGTTTCTAACTTAAAGGGATTAAAAGAGTGTTTTAGAAAAACAGAAAACTCATACATTTCAAAAGTAACTGCTTTTTTTTTATAAGAACACTTTATTAATAACATCATAAACGGATATGAACATACAAGACTCAAGTCACCACACAGGATAGGCGGGCAACAAGCTGCGCCACCAGGCCCTTTCTGGATCCGGCGCAATGAAGAAATTGAGAAGCTGAAATAAACAAAATCTAACTTAGAAACTCAGATTGATGACTTAATCTCCAAGCTGAACATCTCAAGAAAGGAGACCCAACATGGTAAGGCAGATGTGGGTGCTAGATGTTGGGTCTCCTGAGGTAAAGCTAAGTGAAGCTCAATTCACCTGTGATAAATTTCAAAAGGCAAATAAAAAGGCTGAAAAAGTTTGGAAAGGTGCTATATATGGCAAAACTGGAATTGGTTATAACTCTGTCGAACCAAAAAGTAATTACTTACATGCAATTTATCACACCCCCAAAAATCCCACGCGCGATAACGCACCGCAAGGAGCGTGACAAACCAGGATCCCAGACTATTAGTTACACCAAACGACCGGTAATTAATAAAAAAGACGTTTCATATTTCATTAAACATAGATTCAGAGTTTTACAAATGCGGAAGCGTAAATACAAATAGAAATTTAAGTAAAGACATCGTCACCCAAGGTGAAGTGACTTGTACAAAGACACTAAAAGTGTTTCAAACACTCATGTATGCGTACTCGTGATACTCGAACACCTGCGACCTGAGAGAAACATGTTTAAAGAGAAAGTGTCAACCAAAGGTTGGTGAGTTCACAGGTTTTGATATTCACAGTAAAGTTTTTTTCCGCCTATGGACATAGCAGATTAAAGTCCACAGATAAGTTGAAACGTTTGTACCATATTTCCATATCGTAGGTAGCTAGCCTAAAGTGTTCATGTCACTAGGTAGTTCGCAACCGAGGCTGACTAATAAGTTGTAGGAACCCTCCTTACGTGTTTTGCCTTCCCCGTGTCCCACCAGAAACAATGGTACGTTTAGGCTAATATTGCTCTCACTCCGACCGCCAGTCGGGTGGTGCATCACGTGCCCGCTTAGAGGGATTTGTCAAACCCCAGTAGTACTACTCAACATTACCTCGCTATTCACTATTAACGGTTTGATTTGTAAGACTTAGTTTATGGTGTCAAGCAAATCTAGTACATGTGATATATTGGAAATATAAAAGTTATACAAAACAGTAATTTTTTTGCATGTTCTCTCCCCCAAAAGAAAAGAGTAAAGTGGGGCCGTGAAACTCACCTTAGGGTGCACAGCAAATCCAGATAACAACACAGCAAGAAGTAGCAACTAGCAGTTTGTTCTACCAAACACCTATCGAGCATAGACGTATAAGTGTGTGTGTTCGACTAAAACGACAAGGTCTAACGTAAACGAAAAAAAAACGAACGATCATGAAGTTCAGAACAAGTCGGATGACACCTTGCCGAATCTGACCAATTATCGAAATAACGCGAGAAATATATATTTATAACCATAATATATATTTTTCTAAATTCAAAGATAAATATATATAATGACGAGTTTACAAAACAAAATGCATATATTTAAAACTTCACACAATATATCTAGTCGTTTCAATAAACCAACGATATAGGTTTATATATTAATCTACGTGAAATATATATATTTTACCTGTTATGCAAAACCATGATTTTTGAGTTAATATATATATATATATATATATATATATATATATATATATATAGTGAAAAGTTCATTGTAGACACCCTCATAAGTGTAGACATGTAGACACCCTATTTCACCATTAGATCTCTTGATCTAGTGGTTGTGATAATTTCATTTTTTCCTTTTTTTCCTTTTTCTAATTGTTCAGAGCATTTTACATGTGAAAAAGAGCTATTTCACATGTGAAAGTGTCTACAATGAACCTCACCCTATATATATATATATATATATATATATATATATATATATGAACTTATTAAAACTACATTTTAGTTCAAAGCGTCAAAGTTTACGGGTTTAAAAGTCCAAAATACATTTTACGGGCTTAAACATTCCTAAGAAACCGTTTTAAACAAGTTTTGGTTGACCCTATCCCCAAAATCACAACTTAAAAAAAACAGAAAGTGTAGAGGTCACCTGGGTTCGAACACATGACCTCTAACAATTAACCCAAAGCCCTAACCATCGGGACAGATTTCCGATTTGAAAACAACGTGGATCGGAATATTTATAAACAACAGTAGCGAGCCAAGCAGGAGTCATAAAACATAACAAAAAACTAAAAAGGAGTGACCCGGGTTTCGAACTCACGCACCTCGCGAATAACCACAGCGCCCAAACCACTACGCCAACTGGGCAATTGTTAGTTTTATCCAAACGCGATCTTTATAACTCAGATCTGATCAGGATCATCTTCTTCATTTAAAAACTCCGGTGATCAGACTTGCGCTCCGGTCACCGAAAAATCATGAAACACAATTATGAGGCACGAAAAACGACCGGTTAGCATAGATGAGTGTTTACCTTGAGTCGGAGATGAGAGACTGACATGATTTGGAGCCGAAAACGAACCCGAACTTCAACCATGAACTCCGAGCACGGTTACTATTCCCACTTCCATCAACTCCTGGTTGTTTGTAGGGTCTCACTATCACAATGATGTGATCTGTCAGGACCGATTTCTTAGCCAAAGATCATCATTTGATTCATCACACGAGTGCGGAAATCACGTGTGATGATCATCCTTGGTTGGATCAGCAACATTGCCTTGCCATGGTTTGAAGAAATCTTGAAACTCAAAAACACACCAAGAACACACACACAAACACACAGTGCTCCTCGGGAGGTTCTCTCAAGGCTTATCTAGGGTTTCCTAAGAATTCCTATTTATACCCTATAAGGAGCACAAGTGTCTATGCACAGAATACAAGGAGAATCACACATCACATCAAGGAATTAATGAATTCGTCTAAGTCAGAATGTCAGGTCGTTAGTATTGCCAGGTCAGATCGTTAGGTGCCACTTGATCATGTACCAAGTCGTTAAGAGTTAATCAACCAGATCGTTAGGCTCACTAAGTTAGACCAGATCGTTAAGTATTAGATGGATCAAATCGTTAGGAGCATCATCAGATCGTTAGAGATTCATCAAATCATTAAGTCTCAGCACCAGATCGTTAAGCACACTATGAGCAAGTCGTTTAGAGATGCAGATCGTTAAGGAGACTGAGGCAGATCGCTAACCTTAGAATGAGCATGCAGATCGTTAAGGCAGTTTCAACTCAAGTCGTTAAGACCAAAATGCAACCAGATCGTTAAGTGCAATCATGGTCAGATCGTTAAAGGTTTGGTCAGCCTGATCGTTAAGCACAACTCAAAAGTAAAATTATTCTAAGTGTTAACCAATCAACCAAACACATAAACAAGAGATCAATACAAGAGTAAGTCAAGCCATACCAACATTAAACAAACATCAAGCATACAAAGTAAATGTTCAAGATGCAAGTTAATTAAACTATTACAAACCAGAAAGTTCAAATACATAAATAGCAAAATACATGTTAGTTCTCCAGCTTTACCTTTGATCTTGTTCTTGAGTTCGTGTGTTCGTGTTATCACCAACCTCCAGGTTCCAAAAATTCCCCCTTTGGTGGTAATGCGAACAACCTCCATTATCATCATCTTAACTGACCAAGAAGCTTCAATAGGAAATGCCAGTATCTCCTTGCCAACCTGTTATACTTGCGGTCATAGCAGTCGATCTGGGTTTGCCACAGCATCCAAAGATCTTTTCTTGTAAATATCTTCATATCTGAGTAGTGCCACATTTCAAGCTTCCTGTCCGGGCCTCTACACAAATGACATATCCCGCGACTGTCTATTTCCCACCTTTCCAAGTTCATCAGACTTTCAATTTTCATCCTTCCGGCGTTAATGCATTCCCAGCTCCACCATTTTAGGAACAATAGGAAATAATTCGCATCAACAACCTCATAGGGCTTTAGTCTGGGTGGAATAGTTTCAAGGCGACAATAGAAGATCCAACGCAAGTGTTGATGCATGAACCTTGTGTGGCCGTTACTGTTCGAATTGTCAAACAGACTGAATTGTCGAAGACATGAACTGAGGTCCGAACCTCAGCCGAACTCTAGGTTCGGAGTTGGCCGAACCTTGATGGCCGAACTCCTAGTTCGGAGGGAGTTCGGACAGAGTTCGGAGGTGCCGAGTTCGGACCTTATGAAGAAGTATAAATAGATTCGTCTTTGTATTTCTTTGTAAGTTTTCTGTCTTGTTTCTGTGTGTTGAGAGGGGAGGTTCTGTCCGACCTCCCCCAGAGCTTAATCGTTGTATACTCCTTCGTTATGTAATCATTCAACATGATTCAATGACAAAACTTCCGTCTCATCCATAGAAACGATCGGATACGGTTTTTCAGTCTGGATTCGACAGTAACGTCCAAGGGGGAATTTGTTGATGCATGAACCTTGTGTGGCCGTTACTGTTCGAATTGTCAAACAGACTGAATTGTCGAAGACATGAACTGAGGTCCGAACCTCAGCCGAACTCTAGGTTCGGAGTTGGCCGAACCTTGATGGCCGAACTCCTAGTTCGGAGGGAGTTCGGACAGAGTTCGGAGGTGCCGAGTTCGGACCTTATGAAGAAGTATAAATAGATTCGTCTTTGTATTTCTTTGTAAGTTTTCTGTCTTGTTTCTGTGTGTTGAGAGGGGAGGTTCTGTCCGACCTCCCCCAGAGCTTAATCGTTGTATACTCCTTCGTTATGTAATCATTCAACATGATTCAATGACAAAACTTCCGTCTCATCCATAGAAACGATCGGATACGGTTTTTCAGCAAGTAGCAAATGGGTAACAGCCTGAGCTCTATGGCAGCAAAGAGTCTGACTGGTTCTGCATTTTCTCGTTCAATTACTAACTCATGCGTTTGAGCACTGTAGTACCAATCCTTGATTGGATTTTTCTTCAGATTACCCTCAATCTTCTTAGTCTTTATGTTCTTGCCAATGTTGGAGTAGATTTGCTTGTAAGGGACTTTAGCTCGTCTCTTCTCAAACCATTCATGTTCCTTCTTCTCTTTCTCTCTGGTCTGCTTGTGATACCTGTTAAGGTATGTAGAATGCACTAAACTCTGAGCTATTACAGCAATCTCAGCGTTTGAGTGATTGACAATGTCGAACCGTCTCAATTCTTTAAGTTCCCAGGAGAAGAGCTTCATGAGGTATCTGATAGTTGCGAAGAATTAAACGAACCCGTTTCTTCTTTTAACGATGAAAGCCCCGAACTCGCGATCATACTTCCATCCCAGTATTTTCATTGCATCAGGATGCTCGGAAGTAGAAGGCATCTCCTTTAGCTTACACGCAGTGAACAGCATCATAGCTTTAGTGTGAGGGAGCATCTCCTTTGTAGGATCGTGATAAGTCAGATTTAAACTTAAACAAAGCTCTTTACTTGCAAATATAACCTTGCGGAATTAAGTTATATTTTACTTTTCTTAAGCAATGTTGAATTCTTGTGTAATGTAAATGCTTGATTTGCATAATAGTAGTAACAACAAAGTATCAAATACTCGGCACTATTTGCATTAACTCAAAGCTA
>JBCNJP010000018.1:3809376-3957376 GCA_039602395.1 Deinandra increscens subsp. villosa | reverse complement strand
GGTTGCTTGAAGGGCGATTCTCGACCGGTTACCTACCAAAGCCGGTCTCACCAGGACGAATATCCCGATCGGTAACGACTTCTGCGTGCTTTGTAACGAGGTTCCGGAGTCAGCTTCCCATGTTTTCACTGGTTATAGCTTTTCCGATTCGGTGTGGCAAGTTATCGGGCAATGGTGTAAAATCCCTCAAATTATGGCGTTTTCGGTGACGGGCATTGTGGTGCTCCATAAGTCCTGTGGTCTGCCTCCCCGGAAAAAGAAGGCTTTGATGGTCATTCTTCTCATCGGCTTATGGACCATTTGGATGGAAATGAACCAATCGATCTTCAAACAAAGGCCCCCTTCGATTCATCGAGTTATTTTGGAGATAAAAAAATTAAAGTTTTGTGTAGTATGTTAATCATTGTAACGATATATCCGTGTGTTGGACGGATTGGTCTTCTTTTTCCTTGTAATGCCTTTGTTTTTGCCGCTAGCGTCTTGCTAGTGTGCTCGTTTTAATGAAGCTTGCCATTCCAAAAAAAAAAAACTAAAAGGTGAAAACATGTTTTTTTTTGTTGTTGTTGAAGTAGAAGAGGTCTTATAAAATTAGTTTTAATTTTAGACCGTTCACGACAGAGGCGGAACTAGAAACTTTTTTAAGGAGTAGCACAAAATATATTGACGGGGTTTGAGGACAGCTCCCCCTAGAGAGAGAGGTCCAAGAGGCGCCAACACCTATTGGGGTTCAAGGGGCAAAACCCCTGGCTCGGGTCGAACTATGATTACTTAATGAAAGACGCATCAATAATTGATTTTTTTTTTTAAATTGACCTATGAATTTATTCAAACTTGTTATCATCTTATAATAGAAGTGGTTTATAAACCGCTCGTTGCGACGACGATATCACGGGTATATAAAACTATTTAAGAAAATCCGACATTTTTTCGTCTAAAATCAATTATATATCTCTAAAGTTAACATTAGATTAATTAAAAAAAATATTCCAATCGTCATAAATATAATATAATATGTTCAAGTATAGAGAGAATTAAAGGAAAAACAAAAATTGTATTCATCCAATAACAATGATAAGAGCAAATATCATAATATAATTCCGTTAAAAAACAAATAGTAATTAACACCGTATGAATACAAATAAGACCTATTAGTTAAACATGAATAGTAATTAAGACTCTATGAACACAAATAAGACCTACTAATGCATTTAATTTGTTGAATGTAAAAAAAAAAAGGCTATATAACAAGGATCGAACATTGGTATGTTAGTATGAAAAATAGGCCGCTTACCAACTACTCTAGTAATTACTTTGTAAAAGTATTTGAACGGCTTATATATATTATTACTTTGGGGGTGCACATATATATAAAAACCCGAAAATCCATAATTTTTTTACTTAATCTGCGATTTTAAGGGGTAGCACGAACAACCCGTGAACCCTCTATAGGTCTGCCCCTGGTTCACGATAATTCCACTAAATGGCAATATGTACTTCCCCTTGCTTTCTTTTCAATTTTCTTTCTCTCTCTACTTTACTTCTCTCCTTTTTATCTTTCTTCTTCACCACCAGACATCTACTATGGCTTCCATTCTAAAATAACAGGAAATCATCATCTTTTTTTATTTATTTCTCTCTTTAAATTTGTTGATGATAAAATTTGAAGGGCCTCTTAATATATTTATGAAGGGGCCTCCTAAAAGACGTGAAAAATTCTCTATTATTACGATGAATCTCAGAGGATGCTTCGCCCCCTCTCGATGTTACTTAGACCCACCCCTGGTTGTTATGTCACGACTTGAGACGTACAACGAATGAATAAATAGAATAATTGTAGATGCAAGTTGCTATTGGGTATCTTATTTTTTACTAAGATTAGTTATAGATTTGGGAGGACTATAATAGTCTACATGGAAGCAATCATAAGAGTTTGCCTTGGTACATATTTAATTGGTTTCATCATAACTTGTTTTTCCATCCAGAATCGAGATGTTAAGCACAATCTGCATATACCTATTTATTTGTTTTCGAGTAAGTTTTTTTTTTTAATTTATTTATTATTTTTTTTTACATAGCATCTATAGCTAAATAGTTTTCTTAATTCTTTGACCTAGGAAGTAACTACATAGCACCTCTAAGAACATTTTTTTTAAACTTGGAGCGAGTAACTACATAGCACATTCTATTCTATATTAAACATATAGTTATTGGACTTTAATAATTCAAGTTAGGCTCAGTTGACCGATAATAATCCAAATTATGAAAATTCCTACAATTCCCTACAATAATTCCAATTATCAAGGTATTAGAAAACATTGGACTGTCGTTAAACCAACCATAACACTGTTAGTTTTTGCTGACTGGGCAAATGACATGGCATCCTACGTGGCTTTTATTAACTAGGTTATTAAAGTGAATGGACTATATTTTGTAGTTCTGTAAAGATGAGGGGTAAAAAAGACTACCACCTCTAAATATTTCTTTATCCTAAAATTCATTTCTCAGATTCTATCGAACGCCACCACCACCATCGGCCACCCCACCACCACCTTTGGCCATCTCGTACGGCATCAAACTCGTCGCAGAATAAAACAAAACATAGAGAGCTACTTCACTAGCGTCAGAATCTCATCGGAGCATGATGACGTGGTTAATTCAAGATTAGAATGTTGAAAATGTGTCTGCTCCACCAAAAGCCCTCACCATCTACAGTAAGTTGTTAGATAATTAGGGAAAGTTGTTAGATAATTAGGGAAATCGCCGCTTGGTGGTCGTCAGGGGCATTGCTGGAGCTTTGCCAAAGAGATCGCCGGAGCTTGGCCAGAGAGGTCACCGACTCTTTCTCGTCGGCGACGGTGGTGTAGGAAGGCGGGATCCCTTTCCCATCGTCTCTCTCTATAAAGACGAGTTTACAAATATATGTCCTCATTTTTAGACAAATTACAAGACTAGTCCCTTCATTTTAATAACGTAGTTTAAAAAAGCCACGTAGGATGCCACGTCATTTGCCTAGTCAGCAAAAACTAATGGTGTTAGGGTTGATTTAACGGCGGTCCAGTGTTTTCCAATACCTTAATAACTGGGATTATTACGAGAAATTTTCGTAATTAGGATTATTATCGGCCAATTGAGCATTTAAATCCAATAAACCTTAAACATAATACAACTTATTCTATATATTAACAAAACGAATTCCAAACATGCGAGGAGGATTACTGTATTTGGTTACACCAATCAGAAATTGACAAGACATTTAGTCCTCCAATCAATATTTTACACTTGCTTTTCTTCACTTTTCAAGGTTTACTTCACAAAGAAAGGGAAAGAAGAGGAGAAAGAAGAAAGGAGGCGATGACCTCCCCTCCTATCCGATCCTCATCGGCGAACTCCTCCCCATCTCTCTCCTCTCTCCTGTTCGTATCTAGCCACATCAGAAGCAGGCGGTTGCACAACCGCGATTCGGTGTTCGAACGAACTGCCGGTCGTCCCGGACGGCGGCGACAGAGATGGCTTTAGCCCTGGTTGAGCAGACTCGATAGAATACACTACTGGCCTTTCTATGATGTTCGACTTTCTGTTTGGCGGTGGCTATTGACGGAGATTGTCATGTATTTTTCTATGAACGGCGATTTCTAGGGTTTGTGTTAGGTGACGGCAAGCAATGGCGATTTCGAGGGTTTTGTTGTTTCACTCTGACCCTCCTACATCTGTTGATTCTTGGTGAGCAACAAGAATTTGCACTAAGGATTTCGTAGGGTAACACTTAAACCCTCAAGGGCTTCTCAAATGTTAGGCAAAAAGGCGATGAGTGAACGACGACTTCGGATTTGTAATTTATGTTGCTTCCTGATTTGGCTTTAATAGTAAGTATAAACTTCAAGGTTTAGTTAAATTAGTTTTTTTTTCATGATGGGAACTTCATTTGCAGGTGATTATCGGTCTTCTCCCCTCTTTAGCTTTTGGTGAATTGGAAGATTAGACGGTAATCTTTTCAATTGGAGTCCGGTTTGCTATCTTCCGCTTCTCACTCAATGAAAAAAAATGAAAAATAGGTGGAAATCAATATCCCGAAGAAGATTGGGCTGAAGAAATTTCCAGTCGAGTTGATCTAACGGAGCTACTTGATGTCGTTTACTTTAGGGGCCACCGGTTAGGTCTGTTCACACCTTCATGGCACAGAGGTATACATGCATATCTTTGAACTGCAATTAAGGCTAATATGCTCTAATTTTAACGCTTTTTTTATTGTTTCATTATGGCTTACTATGTATACTGATGATCATGTAAAAATTGTAGAGAAAGGTCTACATAGATTTTAAATTTGGAGTGTTCCATATTTGGCTTTTGCAAATTCAAAGGTGAACTCTGTTAGCACACTTATATGTATATGATATATAAAGTCTATTACTCTTTGCTTGGCCTTTGCTATTTTTGTGAGTGTATGCAGTTTGTTTTTATATTATTGGTTACTGATCATGGTTATTAAATCTTCGATGGTTATAATTGTGTACTTTATTTACCTTACTTATTGGTAAATTTTATGATATACACATGTTACATAAAAATCAGGAAAATGATCAACTCCTGATGATGAAAAAAGACTGTTAGAATCTATTCTAGCTAGATAATGAGGATGAGGCTCGAACAGAAAATATGCAGATGGAATTGAACACAGGTACCTGATTTTGTAAGAAAATTTGTAGTTAAGACATTTGTCTTTACTAAAAGTTTGATCTCAGTTCATTTATATGTTTCATTCTTTAATAGTTTCACCGTATCTATATTGTTCTCATCAACTTGATTGTATATATGGTTGTATATTAATTGAATACCTTTCTTAATGAAGCTATATCTTTTGTACCTGTTGTTGTTCATAGTTAACCATAATTGAAAATCTTATCCTGTTAATGCTAAAAAAGATACAAAGGTTCTATTCAACCTAATTTATGTTTATGATAAGAAAAAACGTTTTTTATTAAAATTTTAAATGGGGCTCACATTTCCTATATCATACATTATCATTTGTCATATAAAGTATTTTTTTTTCCAAAAATAATATACCAATGGTAAAAGATATACAACAAGGTGTTCAGAAGAGTTTTAGCTTATTTGCAGCCTTAATAAAATGTTTGGACAATTTTATCACTGTGAATCCTTCCTTTTTAAGCTTCAATATGGTGTTTTCTCCTAATGTGGGATTTCGGACGCTACCTTCCTGTATATCTAGATCTAATTTCCACATTGTTATAATCCTTAATTTTTTTTAACATTGTAAATGTCATGGCTTTTATTTGTTTATGTGAGATTTGGGAAGGTGCCTTCTCATGTATCTAATCCAATTTCTACTTTGTTGTAAACCTCATGTTTTCAAGTTTGGAGAACTTTTTAGTTTATAATTTAAATTGTTGCAACTTACATTTTACGTGCACTTGCAATGGTAATATGACCTTTATTGATGAGTGTTACTATATGTTCCTGTTGTTGTAGGTCCTTTTTTACGCTTTCCTTTGGTCTACACAGATGGCCTCCATGCTTGGAAACCTTCGGTAAGAGTGATGTTTCACTGTTTTTTTCTCATGCTTTATGTTTTGTGCTTATATGGTTTGACATTTCTTAATAGGAAACCTAAAGCTTCATGTTTTACTTTATGACTATCTTTCAATTCCACATGGTAGGACGCGTATGGAATGCAAAATCATATGGCAAGGAGCCGTTGGTTACCAAAAAGCACAGAAAAATGTGCGTATAAAAATCAATGTATTTTGTAAGTGTCACTTTTGGTACACATTGTAATAGTAGTATGTAATAGACTGCAATATGCAATAGATTGTTGCGGCCTAATTATTGTCTAGATGAACACCAAACGAACGCATATATGCTACAATGTTGGTCAGCCATTGCCCATACATATTAACAAATATCACTTACTTGCTAAGACAAAGAAAGATGGTGGCCCGCCGCAACGCACAGACAGGTCACCATCTCGTTCTATATTAAACATAAGTCAACTTACTTGCTCATTTAAATTATTTTTATCGCATGTAGTACTATCTTTTGATGCATAGGTAAGTTAATTTGGTTTAATATTCTCAATGCATACGGTACCTACTTTTAATGTAATTTTTTCTTGCTATTTATATATATATTTTTGTGAGGGTTGTGTTTTTCCACTCCATTGTGGTGTCCGGTATTTACGCTTTTCCTGCTAGCTTTCTTATTTTTCACGCGTGTATTAGTTGTCTCCTTTGTGCCTCTTGACTTATATTGTACGCTAGTTTCACTTTTTTCTCCGACCTAATCACACAATCGAACAACTATGCAAGTTTCAGTTTTCTTCTTTGACTTCTCATCTCCGACCTAATCTCTTGGCTGGCGGATCGTACGTTGTATACATGCGCTTCGTCCTCTTCACTTTTTGAGTTCATCGATGCCCATTAGTAACCAGGTCGTTGCCTCCGTTCCGTGACATTAAGATGTGCAATGATCTGTAAATAACAAATCTAATCGGAGTGGTGGCGGTGATGGATGCTCCACCAAAGCAGGTCCAAAACGGAGTTAAGATAAATGTGATATCAATGCTCAAAGTTGAGGGATTAAAGCTGTCAAAGCTACGGGTGTTCAACGAATCGAATTTCGAATACTCGAATTAATCGAATAGCATTATTCGAATTTTATTTTTTAAAGCCTAGATTCGAATTCGAAGTAGATTCAAATAATTCGATTCAAATTTGAAATAGGAATCCCATTCAAATTCAATTCGATTTGGATTCAATTTTCGAATCCGAGTCTAATTCGAATAAATCAAATTTATTTTTATAAAAAGTACAAATCTATAAAAGTATAAAACTAATAAAACACCCAAACGGCAAATGAAAAAAATAATAGTTTAACATTCAAAATGAAACATTAAAGTTAGACAAAATTTAGCTTAACATTCAAAACATCATCTAAAGCAACTTTCTTTAGTAATTATTGTGATCTAAAATTTATCATTCAAAATATTCAAATTAAGCATCCATAAACAAAATATTTATAATTTTATCATACATCTAAACAACAAGATAGTTATAAAACATAATACCAGTAAGTCATTTGGAAATATAAAGATGATCGGGTGAATACCAAATTTTAGAGTGTAGATTAGAGAATGCATGTTTTCAAATCAGAATATTTTAAACGACTACTTTTTTTAAAAGATTTTAAATAGGTGAAAATAAGGAATTGTCCATGAAAACTAATTAAAGCAATAAGATAGTCGCCACATGGCCATTTTCTAGGGCCTTTACATCATCATGTCCACATGTCAACACTAAATTAAATCAGTATATAATTTTTAAAATAAATTCAATGTATTATTTTAACTTTTCAAATATAGAATTGAACCTTACATTTAATAAATTTTAAATTTCTAATTAAATGTAATGAAACTTCAAATCTTTGAAAATTTCTAAACTTAAATTTTGAAATATTCAAATTTAAAAAATTAATTATTTAATTTTCTACATATAAAACTCAATATTACATTTAATAAATATTAAATTTATTATTAATATAATATAATTGTGAGATCTTTAACTTCCCACACTCCCCATACTTTTCAAGATTTATACCTACACCACAGTTTTTCAACAGCGGACTTTATTTTTTAATATTATTTTATTCACTACAAATTAATATAAAATGAAAACCAAAGTAATTTTAGATTAATCTAAAAGAAAAACAATATACATTTCATAAAATAAAAAATTGCAATTTTAAAATAAAAAAGTACAATTTTCAAAAAAAAATTCATTGTTGTAAAACTCCATCTCAGCCTGCCTCCGTCATTCAACGTAGATACAGACCAAATGAATCAGTGACGTCTAACGCGGATACTGTTCAATGAATCAGTGATGATCAAAGAGACGCATCTGTAGTTTTGCATTGAAAGTATTTTTTTCTCATTTCACTGCTCCTTTTACCAACAATAGTTTCTTGGGGTCAGTGACAAATTTTCTCAGCGGTCGGTCAAGATCGAGTTCTATATATAACAATAAGGATACAAAGCTTATGAGTGTCGGGTGACCGTCTAGTCTTAAGCCTAGGTTTGCCCCTCATGAGAAGGCATCATCAACTTTGTCAAATCCAATAGTCAACCATCTTTTGAACTGTCTGCTTTTCTGAAATTTCAAGAAGATTTCTAGAGACGCCAAACCACACATAAAATCCGTCGTGTTCTCTGGCTAGCTGTTAGATTTACTTGAAGAACCATTAAAAAAGGCGAGTACATGCAAGGACTTCTAGGAGACATGCAAATGTACATGATCAAGAAGTTTGATGTACTCTCGATGCAAGGCATACCAATTGTTATATCGGGGATCGGAGCCCTTCATACACGATTAAAAACTTAACCAAACTCCAAGTAAAAGCAACAACAGTTGAGGCGTTGGGTAAACACAATGGATTTTATGCACGGTTTTGCGGATCTAGACTTTCGAGAAATTTCAAAAGAGCAGCAAGAAGTTGATCGACCATTTACATAATTTGTCTTCAAACCCAAAACTACACTATCAAAAACTCAAACCCAGATTAATATATGTATCATGTGGCAACCTTGAGGTTTAAGTAATCAAAACTTAAAAGATAATTAAAATCTACCTATATAATAAAGCAACCTTCATAAATCCTATGTGGTAAAAATCTAGCCCACCACTCTTAATATAATGCCATGTGTATTTTTCTAAGAATTTTTATTTTTTTTAATTAATATATACTATAGTACAAGTGAGGATCCATGATGTACAAGTGGGTGGAACTTCTTCATTAAACTCTTGCAAACTGGCGGGTGGAAGAAAAAGTTTGTAATTTGAAATTTAAAAAGCATGCCTGACTTTAGAACTTCTGCAATTACCTTTTTATCTCTCTTCCCTATCATCCCTGATCAAGTAATTAGTTTGATGTTGGGATCAGATCTTACAACAAATGCTCCTCCTTCAAACAATTTCATATCACCATTGATATTACTCTATTTTATAGAGTTTCTTATATTATCAATTTCTATTTCACATATTCAGATTTTAGATTGATTGCATTTCATCAAATTGTATTTCACCCTTTCAGATTCGATGCATGTGTTCTTTTAATGCCATTGGTTTGTATGTCGTTACGGAGCCGGAGATTGAGGAAGCAGATTACCTCAACGAGCTGTCTCGAAAGCTGGCTCAGTCCACTTGAAGGTTTGATTTGATTATCTAATGTTGTTTGATTTTGCGTTCGATACGTTGTAGTTTCTGATTTGTGGATGCTGTAGGCTCCCCATGGGAAGAAAGTGAAACAAAAATTTCAGATTTGGCACATGCCGTGCCCCAATGACGGGTGTCTATTTGAATTCATAATCATTTTTTAGTTACTCAAAGAACATACTTTGATACTTTTATATCTTGCCTTTATTTGAAATTTTTCAAGAAATCATTATCTCTTCATTGTTTTTGTTCAATATAAAAAGAAAATCAAACTTTCAGGGATTTAAAGTTCTAAATTTAAATCACTTTTCTGTAAATTTTTTACTTATGTTAGTATCTGTTAGTTTTATTGATTTGCTCATGTTAATTGTTTGTATATTTTAATAAAAGTTAAATGACCATGTTTAAATCACTTATCTATGGTTACTAATTAATTTTCCTTGTGTGTATAGTAAACTAATATCCTTCTACATTACTACAATCAGACATTCCAAGTGATTGTCGGTTTGCAATTTTGCATTATCCAATTAGATTAAACCAAAACTTGTGATATTAGGGAAATTGTTAAGCACATGTGAATTTAGATCTCCGTGATTTGTCGTGGTTGCAGTAGCCATGTTCTATCAATCCGGATTACATATGAGAAGAGGTATACTATGAATCTATGATGGATGCAAAAAAAAAAAAAAAAAAAAAATAAATAAAAAAAATAAAAAATAAATCATGTGGAAATTAGTTTACAAAAAATGATTTGGTTCGCTATTTTGAGATTTGTTTACGGTGTATTTACAAAGTTACCATGTCACAAAGAACTACTAGATCACAAATATCATGTATTTGTTTTTTTCCTCATTTCATGTGTTCTTGGTAGCATACCTTTGAGACTACAAAGTAAAATATGTTTAATATATAGTTTAGTACAGCCGTAATGCAGTTCTATTGTTTAATGCACAATTTATTGCGTTCGTCACATTTTGGTTTTCTAAATCCAACTTATAGCATATTTCCTGTGCTATTTGTGGAACTTTAGAAACTATGGTTGTTATTGTTGTCACATTTTGGTTTTTTTTTCTGAGTGGGATTTCACTGGGTTTGGTTTGTTTGTTCGTTAGTTCTTAATATACTTTTTTTAAATGACTTTTTGTCTACTAATTTTATATTCTTCATTCCCTGCTTTATTGGTTTAAAATTAAGCAATGAAGCTCATTCACGTTCGTGTTGAATTCTATGTTATAGATGAATTGCTTGATATTCTATCGATTATTGATGGTTCAGGCTGTTTTAATTTGCCTGGTATTTAATATATTTTGGTTGTTAATCTGTGTTTCATACAACCTTAATTTGTTTCAATATGTTTTGTATGTTCGATGTTACTGATTATTTGATTGGAAGTACGAGCATACAAGTGCAAATTATATTGAAACAAAAAGGAGAAATAGGAAAACTAATTCAATGTAATAGAAACTCACAACTTATTGACACCGGGTATAGTAGAAGCTATATCTTTTGAGAAAAGGACCTTACTATTCATGTATGGACCTCTTTAATTATCACGTTTACATATTATGGTTTTCAATATCATTATAAACGTAATTTATATTTTCATACCTCTTAAATTTTGAATGAGTTTAACCGTGGTTTAACAAAGTCAAAATCCATAAAGAGTTATGTCATTTATAATTTTCAAATCTCTTGTCTATTTTTTTTTAATATTTATCTTATATTATGAATCTAAATCCACATATCATTTTATTCTTTTCCTTTAAATTTATGATCAAAATTTAGATAAGAAAAACTACATACTTCACAGACAATAAAATGCAATTTTGAATGTGTTTGGGTTTAGGGGTTGGTTAATAGAGTACAATTTGTGTTGGCAAATTGCAGGTCAATAAAAAGTCCTTGGACTGTTGGATACGGTGATGGTTGGTAGTGGTTGAAGTGGACTAGGAACATTCTTGATCAATCTTTGCTGAAGATGTGTGTCAGGTTTGGTAATGGGTCTATACACTATCTTATATATTGTTAATGATCATGACACATGGTAGAATAATCAGGCAAGAGTTTGGATCGTTTTCAAAGTCAATCATGGCGTCTGTTGCAGAGCATCTCTGAGGTTACTGCTGTTAGCTGATCGTTGTTCAAGAAACGTGTTTTGATCAACAAGATTAAATAAAGAATTAAAAACAGTTTGCAAGAACTTCTGGATTTGCTTCTATAAAATATAGTTTCCTTCACATGAAAATGGTGTAATAGTAATATAACATTTTCTCTATATGTGGTTTAATACTTTTGCTAGCGGCCACAAAATCTCATTTTTCTTAAACATGATCTTGTCCTCAAAATTTCTTTACACAATGTTGTTCCATTTTGTAATAAGATAGTTCATTTGATCAAATATTGCCTTATTTTAATGATTAATATGTATTGTAAAATTTTATATACAACCTCACGGGTATATAATCTAGTATCCTTATAAAGCGGAAAACCAAATGTAGCCCCATTAATACGATCCATGATAATTAAATATTCTCCTTCTAGAGGGGATAAAACAATATATTTTACTTTATAGTGCTTATAAAGAAACCCTCTAAAGTTATTAGAAAAATCCAAAGTTCTCATTTGAACCTAACCACACACACACACACACACACACACACACACACACACATATATATATATATATATATATATATATATATATATATGGAAAAGATAAATTGGAACCCACCTTGAGTTGGAGAATCGTTAGAACCCGGTTAAAAACGCGGTAAAAAAATGTTTTTTTTTCTGAATTTTTTTATGGTGGTTCTTTATGTTATAAACTACCCTTAAATGAAAAAAAAATCAAAAAAACGCCTAGTAGATTTTCAGTTACGAAAAAAGTTACATCTGTAACTTTTATGCATATATTTGCAGTTACGCAAAAGTTACATGTGTAACCTAGACATTTTTGATATTTTTTTTAAAAAAATCTAGTAGGCGGTTTTTTAATTTTTTTTCATTTAAGAGTAGTTTATAACATAAAGAACCACCATAAAAAATAAAGAGAAAAAAACATTTTTTTAACCGCGTTTTTGACCGGGTTTCAACGATTCTCTAACTCAAAGTGGGTTCCAAAATACCCCAACCCATATATATATATATATATATATATATATATATATATATATATATATATATATATATAGTTAGGATCAATTGAGATCTATAAATATTGTGAGAACGGCAAAAACAGATATGAGAAACACATCTTAACTACCTTTTAAAATGAATGGTCTAATTTTATTTGAATTTATTTAAATTAAATTAAAATTTAAAAATCTATTAAATATATAAAAAATGGCACTTAAGTAATTTTCTATTTAAATTAAGATGACACAATAAGGTGATGTGACATAAACATCTACTTTTTCCCCTCCATTTTATATCGTGTCTCGTTATTTTTTTTATAATTTTTTTCATAATTTTTTTAATGTATGTTGTTACATGTAAGTAAGGAACAATTACATTTTTGTAGCAAACAAATACATATGTTTAACTAAAAATTATATGTATGTAAAATATTAAAAAATATAAATATTTAAATTTCTCTCTCATTAATACGTATATATCACATTTTTTTCTCTATCATTTTCCGTAAACACATTATTTATCAGGTAAATGCCCAAACACATTTTCCGCAAACACATTTTCTTGCTACAACCACGTACCTTGTTCTTACAAACCTGAAGCATTGTGTAACAAAAATATAAACAAATATTTACATGGTTGCATGCTCGTAGGCATCTGTTACATAGTTGTTGTTGTCTATATTGCATGATCGTAGGCATCTGTTACATGATTGCATCTTCTTATACGTTACATTTTCATAACAGAGTCCTACCAACTCGTAGTAAAATGTTACCACCTGTCAAAAACTAAAACCATGATAATACTAGCACCAAAACAATAACATGATCTTAAAATTACACTTTGGTTTAATTTTTTTAATGTATGTTGCTACATGTAGGTAACGAACAATTATGTATGCATAGTAAACAATACATATGTGTAACGAACAGTTCCACGTATGTAAAATATTAAAAAATATAAATATTTAAATTTCTGTCTCATTGATCAGTATATCACATTTTCTTTTCTCTCATTTTTTATAAACACATTATCTATCAGGTAAATGTCCAACACATTTTCCGCAAATACATTTTCTTGCTAAACCACGTAGCTGCTTCTTACAAACCTGAAGCATTGTGTAACAAAAATGAATTGTCCATGAAAACTAGTTTTTTTTTTCTAAATTAGAGAATGCATGTTTTCAAATCAGAATATTTTAAACGACTATTTTTTTTTCAAAAAAATTTAATAGGTGAAAATAATGAATTGTCCATGAAAACTAACTTAAAGTATTTATATAGTTAATTATATTTGGTTGTGTACAAAATAAATCTTTAATCTTTAATCCTAATAAAAGCAATAAGATGGTTGCCACATTATCTTTTTCGAGGTCCTCCACATCATCATGTCTATATGTCAACACTAAATTAAATCCATATATAATTTTTAAAATAAATTCAATGTATTATTTCAATTTTCCAAATATAAATTTAAACCTTACATTTAATAAATTTTAAATTTCTATTTAAATGTATTGAAACTTCAAATCTTTTAAAATTTCTAAACTTAAATTTGAAAAATTCAATTTTTTTTTTTATTTTAGCTTTCAATAAAAATTTAGTATTACATATAACAAATATTAAATTTGTTATTAATATAATGTAATTGTGAAATCTTTAACTTCCCATACCCCCACACTTTTTAAGATTTATACCTACACAACACATTTTTAACCCCGGACTTTATTTTTTAATATTATTTTATTCACTACAAATTAATATAAAATAAAAACCAAAGTAATTTTAGATTAATCTAAAAGAAAAACAATATACATTTCATAAAATAAAAAATTGCAATTTTAAAATAAATTTTAAACGACTACTTTTTTTAAAAGATTAACCAAATTTTAAAAAATTGCAATTTTAAAATAAAAACCAAAGTAATTTTAGATTAACCAAATTTTAGAGTGTAGATTAGAGAATGCATGTTTTCAAATCAGAATATTTTAAACGACTACTTTTTTTAAAAGATTTTAAATAGGTGAAAATAAGGAATTGTCCATGAAAACTAATTAAAGCAATAAGATAGTCGCCACATGACCCTTTTCTAGGGCCTTTACATCATCATGTCCACATGTCAACACTAAATTAAATCAGTATATAATTTTTAAAATAAATTCAATGTATTATTTTAACTTTTCAAATATAGAATTGAACCTTACATTTAATAAATTTTAAATTTCTAATTAAATGTAATGAAACTTCAAATCTTTTAAAATTTCTAAACTTAAATTTTGAAATATTCAAATTTAAAAACTCAATATTACATTTAATAAATATTAAATTTATTATTAATATAATATAATTGTGAGATCTTTAACTTCCCACACTCCCCACACTTTTCAAGATTTATACCTACACCACACTTTTTCAACAGCGGACTTTATTTTTTAATATTATTTTATTCACTACAAATTAATATAAAATAAAAACCAAAGTAATTTTAGATTAATCTAAAAGAAAAACAATATACATTTCATAAAATAAAAAATTGCAATTTTAAAATAAAAAAGTACAATTTAAAAAAAAAAATCATGGTTGTAAAACTCCATCTCAGCCTGCCTCCGTCATTCAACGTAGATACAGACCAAAAGAATCAGTGACGTCTAACGCAGATACTGTTCAATGAATCAGTGATGATCAAAGAGACGCATCTGTAGTTTTGCATTGAAAGTACTTTTTTCTCATTTCACTGCTCCTTTTACCAACAATAGTTTCTTGGGGTCAGTGATAAATTTTCTCAGCGGTCGGTCAAGATCGAGTTCTATATATAACAATAAGGATACAAAGCTTATGAGTGTCGGGTGACCGTCTAGTCTTAAGCCTAGGTTTGCCCCTCATGAGAAGGCATCATCAACTTTGTCAAATCCAATAGTCAAACATCTTTTGAACTGTCTGCTTTTCTGAAATTTCAAGAAGATTTCTAGAGACGCCAAACCAGACATAAAATCCGCCGTGTTCTCTGGCTAGCTGTTAGATTTACTTGAAGAACCATTAAAAAAGGCGGGTACATGCAAGGACTTCTAGGAGACATGCACATGTACATGATCAAGAAGTTTGATGTACTCACGATGCAAGGCATACCAATTGTTATATCGGGGATCGGAGCCCTTCATACACGATTAAAAACTTAACCAAACTCCAAGTAAAAGCAACAACAGTTGAGGCGTTGGGTAAACACAATGGATTTTATGCACGGTTTTGCGGATCTAGACTTTCGAGAAATTTCAAAAGAGCAGCAAGAAGTTGATCGACCATTTACATAATTTGTCTTCAAACCCAAAACTACACTATCAAAAACTCAAACCCAGATTAATATATGTATCATGTGGCAACCTTAAGGTTTAAGTAATCAAAACTTAAAAGATAATTAAAATATCCTTATAAAGCGGAAAACCAAATGTTGACCCATTAATACGATCCATGATAATTAAATATTCTCCTTCTAGAGGGGATAAAACAATATATTTTACTTTATAGTGCTTATAAAGAAACCCTCTAAAGTTACTAGAAAAATCCAAAGTTCTCATTTGAACCTAACCACACACATATATTATATATATATATAATATATGTGTATATATATATATATATATGGTTATGTTCATTGTAGACACTCTTAAAAGTGTAGACTCGTAGACACTCCTAATAACCGTTGGATCATAATACATACTTCAAGGGTACGATCGTCATACTAAAATTTCATTAGATCATCTCAATCTAACCTCTGGTCTTCCTGATTACTGCAAACTGACTTCCCAATTTCTTCAACATCGGTCAAATCAATTCTAGATCCTCCTGAGACGGCGTTCAAGGAAAAATGTCTATTGTATTGTGTTGATTAATGGTGTTGAACGAAAAATCGCAGTGAGATTGGAACTACGCAAGAACATCTCAATCCAGATCCTGAAATCCCGTAGTCAATTTTCTTCAACATCCGTCAAATCACAGGTGTGCAAAAAAACCCTAAACCGATGATGATGTAATTGAATTGCGAAAAGTGAATCATTTACTCCAGATTTATGTCAATTTCTTCCAGATTCTGGATCATCTGCTGGATTTTATCAAAGTTTCCATGCGATTTGAGAGGTTTTATGCGACTTAATCTATGCTTTAGACTGGGTTTTTAAATCTTTTTGCTTCTGCATTGAATTGCAACGCTGTTAGTTTCTTTAAATTGTTTTGATTGCTCATTTTCTGTTTACGAGTCATGCTTTGTCTGATTGCGCCTTTATTTTGCTCGAAAAATGAGTCTACTTTTTTTTGTTTGATTTTGGTTCGTCTGTTCTATGCATTCAGTCTCATTAGGTTTTTTTCCCAAGTTCTCTAATGCATTTGTATTTTGGCATCCTTAGATCATGGTTGCATACTTGCATCTGATTGTTGTTAGATTATACATGTTTTTTCCTTAAGTATGGTGTTCCTTGCTAACATGTTTTTTTTTTCTTCCTGTTTTTCAGTTTGATTCTCATACGATATCTTAGAATATATCATCAAAAGTTACATAAGCGGGAAATACACATGACATCAAGTCGTCATGCCGGGAAGGCGGGCAACAAGCTGCGCCGCCAACCCTTTTTGAATTATTTGTGAACATGCTGTACTCATTTGTATTGTCATTGGTATTGCTTTTTCTAGGTATGTGCTTTAAATTATTTTTTGGATTATTGAAACTATGTTGGGGTTATGGATATGCCAAGACCGAGTAATAAATGCTATGTCTATGGCTTTAAAATCTGTATAGTATGTGTTGTATTGGATGAATTAATGTTAAAAGATTGTTATGAGAGATTTATGTGTTCTTTTATGATAATTTCATGTTGTTTGATTTGTTTTTCTTTTAAATCTTCCTAGAACAAGTAATAAATGTTCACAGATGATAACAACTTTCATAAGCAGACTTATATGTCACTTGGAAAAGATATCGATGGGTTCATCGATTGGCAGCACAGGGGTCTCTGGGGCAATCTGGGTCAGTATGTTTGGTGTGAGTGTGTATTGGTGTCCTCAGGGCTCGATATGGTGTCGTGTGAGTTTGGTGTGCGTGTGTCTAGTGTTGTTGGGGGGGGGGGGGGGGGGTTGACTTTATCCTATTGGTGTAAAACGGTGTATCCAGCCTTCGAGTTCGGTTCGTGATTGGGTTGTTTTTTCGTGTCCAATTCGATGGGTGTGTTGTTTTCGTTTCGTGTTGGGGGTAGGGTGTTCCATTATGGGTTGGGTGTCGCAATCTATTCGCAAATTTTCGCTGGATTCATGCTTATGGGTTCCCACTAGTCAAAGTGGGTTTTTTATGAATGGAAGATTACACAGTGAACTGTTTTGGGATTACTAATTGTGTTGCTGCTTTGGAAGGCTGGTTACCTCCCAGTGGAGGCTTGAAATGGGCCAGCTGTTCGAGTTACAATAAGTGGATATTGACTTTTTAATTGACTTTTAATTGTCTTGCGTATGGTTGGTAAATTACTTTGATATTTGATAATAAGAAACATTTACTGCAAAATTGAATTTAATAAATTTACGTGTAAAAAATTACCTATACGTTTAAGAAATGGTCAAATAGTAACATAACGATATTTAAATGAAAATAAAAGACGTTAAAGAGGGACTTAAATATATTATAAACGAGGTTTATAGTAAACACTCTAAAAAGTGTAAATCTATAGAAGTTTTATTTCGCATGTGAAGTATCTTTATTTCTCATGTAAAATTACTTTATTTCATATTTCATTGAAATAAAATCAAAAGCTTTAACACTTCTAATAAAATGTGAAATATAATGACAAGTTTCATAGTAAACACCCTAAAAAGTGTAGAACCATAAACTCTTATTTCGCATGTGAAATTACTCTATTTCGCATGCGAAGTTTCTTTTTTTCATAATCCATAGAAATAAAATCACAAGTTTTAACACTTTTAATAAAATGTGAAATATAGACCACATAACTCTTATTTCACATGTAAAATTACTCTATTTCGCAGATGAAATTACTCTTTTTCTCATATGAAATTACTTATTTCATATTTCATTGAAATAAAATCACAAGCTTTAAAACTTCAAATAAAATGAGAAATATAATGGCAAATTTCATAGTAAACACCCTAAAAAGTGTAGAACCATAAAACTCTTATTTCGCATGTGAATTACTCTATTTCGCATGTGAAATTACTTTATTTCGCATGCAAAATTTCTTTATTTCATATTCCATAGAAATAAAAGCACAAGCTTCAACACTTTTAATAAAATGTGAAATATAGACAACATAACTCTTATTTCACATGTGAAATTACTCTATTTCGCATGTGAAGTTACTCATATTCTCATTTGAAATTACGGTAATTCATATTTCATTGAAATAAAATCACAAGCTTTAACACTTTAAATAAAATGAGAAATCTAATGGCAAGTTTCATAATAAACACCCTAAAAAGTGTAGAACCATAAAATTCTTATTTCACATGTGAAATTACTCTATTTCACATGTGAAATTATTTTATTTCGCATGTGAAATTTCTCTATCTCATATTCCATCGAAATAAAATCACAATATTTAGCACTTTTAATAAAATGTGAAATATAATGGGAAGTTTCAAACTGAACACCCTAAAAAGTGTAGAACCATAAAACTCTTATTCCGCAAGTGAAATTACTCTATTTCGCATTTGAAATTACTTTATTTCGCATGTCAAAATTCTCTATTTCATATTCCATTAAAATAAAATCACAAACTTTAAACTTCTAATAAAATGTGAAATATAGACCACAAAACGCTTATTTCATATGTGAAATTGCTCTATTTCGCATGTGAAATTGCTCTATTTCGCATGTGAAATTACTTTATTTCGCATGTGAAGTTTCTCTATTTTATATTTAATGTAATAAAATCACAAGCTTTAACATTTGTAATAAAATGTGAAATATAAATGATAAGTTTCATAGTAAACACCCTAAAAATAAAGAGCCATAAACTCTTATTTCACATGTGAAATTACTTATTTCACATATGAAATTATTTTATTTCACATGTGAAATTACTTTATTTCATATTCCAATGAAATAAAATTACAAACCTTAACACTTTTAATAAAATGTGAAATATAATAACAAGTGTCATAGTAAACACCTTAAAATTGTAGAACCATAAAACTCTTATTTGGCATATGAAATTATTGTATTTCATATTCCATTAAAATAAAATCACAAGCCTTAAACACTTAATTTAAAATGTGTAATATAATGGCAATTTTCATCGTAAACACCCAAAAAAAAAATATAGACAAATAGCATTAAAAAGCGCAAAAACGATTTCATTTCAAGCAACCAACTTTCAAGAGTTTTGATATAAGGTCTTCTGAGCTGGATAGTTGGTGAAACTGATGGCATGACAAATTGGAAATTGACCCATTTACAAGATAGGTTTATTATAGCTGATTTTAGTCACAATTTGGGTTCAATCTTCCAAACGCAACTGCAGGACGAATAACCTAATGGAGCAAAAAAAAAACAAAAAAAAAACAAGGTTAGTAGGTTACAAAATAGAGGCATTAAAATAAAACTGTGTGATGTTACCTTCAATTATTTGTCAAAACACTCAAACCCTATCTAATTCTTTCATAATTTCAATAGACATTTTCTTTCTTTTTTTATCTTGGAAATCTATTAAACATAAAAAAAAGAACTATTAGAATATAACAAAAACTATTAAATTGAAGATTACTAAGAGATTTATAAAGATGAAGTAGAAAATTACTTTTCACAATAGCTTCAAGTTCAAAATTGATGAAATCCTTATCTAGTAAAGACAGGTCATCATGAGGATTATTTACAACATTAGAAGGTTATCTTTTTCGTACACTTGATGAACATTGTCCTTTATCCATTGAAAAAAAACCAAAAAGAATATAAAAGTATGTTAATATAAACAATTTCACAGGTCTAATTACCAACATTATTACTCCCAAAACAGTCCTTAAGGCTAAAGCGTGAAGCATTTAAACCGTGTGATTAGGCAAGTGTATAATTATGCAGATTGAAACACAAAGTGCAAGTACGCAGTGTCCACACCCCAAACGTCTAGGCCGTAAATCTAACATGTAACTATGTAAGTAATCCAAGATTTACAATTTTAACCTTCAATGGATAGGAAAAATTACCTAATCACACCCTAAGGTAAATTCATAGCTTTAGTCACGACAGAAGCAGAGTCAAATAATCCCAAGAAAGAACTGAAGCCTGGGATAGATTTACTTAGACCTGTGGACCAGATGTTCTTGATACTTATGACAGGTATCAACCCATTAACCATAACAAGCTGCAGAAGATAACCGTTACATATATACTGTGAGTAAACGATATATAAAAATTTAATCCCAATCCTTATTCATGAATATGATTCATTCTCATGTATCCCTCAGACCTATGATGCCACAACACATTTTAAGTGCATAGGACAAGATGTGATCGATATGCATAGCTTCATAACTGGTAACCTTATCACAAATAAACTATCTTAAAATATACCTCACATGTGCAGTATTTAAAAGCTCACACCTAGCCCCCCAAGCGAGTAAAGGCGTCTCATGTCGATCAAATCACAAGAAAAAGGGCTTATTAGAATCAAAGCTCTGTTGTCAAAAGTCCACGAGGGGCATGCAAAAGTTCAACTAATTCTGTTTTCTTTACAATTTGTTCATTTTTTGTGAATTTTGTTTCCCTCTTTTGTTATGGCTGATTACACCAAACTATGAGTTCATAAAATTCCACTATTAATGCCATGATCTAAGAGCTCAAAGCATCACAAGAACAGAAGTTAACCCTAAAATACATATAATCCTCTTAAGATAATAAAAGAATGTTAGGAGTTAAAAAGAAGAATAAATTACTGTTTGCGTCCCTGTGGTTTAGGCGGAATTGCGACATGCGTCCAAAAAAGAATTTTTTCTCCTGTGTAACCTGTGGTTTCCATTTTGTTGCGATATGTACCCCTTTCACTAACGGATGTTAGATTTTTCAGTTAAATGTAAGGGTATTTTAGTCAATTTAATATGAGGGGCTATTTATATAAAATGATAAGGAGCAGGGGCTGTTGTGTAAATTATAAAAAAATCATCTTTAAAAAAATGGCGAATCCACGTTATTATTACTACTTCCACCATTGTCACCGCTTACATCACCGGAATCAGTCACTTCCCTCTCTCCTCCACCTTCCACCATTGTCACCGCTTACATCACCGGAACACTGTTTTGTAATTTTAATAAAGATTAAAAATTTAAAAATAAAAACAAAAAGTATATTTTTCTTCAAACCTAATTCCCCTTTTCTTCTTCCCAGTTCCTCACGGCCCATCCCCAAAATCCCAACCAGTGTTCGGAGTGCCACCGCCGCCACCACTGGCGCTATCGCCATAATTAGCAACGGCATCCATCTCTCCGCCACCACCATCAACAGCATATCTAACACTCCGACACGAAGAAGTCCGGTTCAACTGATTGTTACTCAGATCTAACCCCTCCGCATCCGGCCACCATGTCACCTCACACCGGCCGTCTGAACCTGACTACATTAACGCTGATAAACGCCGGCCGACGAATGCGACTTCTGATTCAGATCTAGATCCGAGAGTGGTTAGATCTCGTAAATCTCCGGTGAATTTCACGGTCGAAAAGGCGAAGAAGCTCCACATGTTAACGATGGAAACCTCGGTGAAACTCGACACGTATTTTCGCGAGGCAACATTATTAATGATGTTATAGCCATGGCGGTATCTTCTCTCTGGTTCCAAATCTACAGGTCTGAGCCTCAAATCGAATCTGAACGGAGGTGGGAAGGGAGGTTCGCCGGTTGGTGCTGCTGCTGTTCGGCTTGGTACTCGGTCAGGAGGGTCATCGAGGTTTGCTTGTTAGTGGAGTCACCGGAAGTCGAATGGAGAGGGGGAGGAGATCGGGTGTCGCCGGAAAATCAAGAGGAGGGGGAGAGGCTATGTTGATTTTTTTATAATTTACACAACAACCCCTGCTCCTTATCATTTTATATAAATAGCCCCTCATATTAAATTGACTAAAATACCCTTACATTTAACTGAAAAATCTAACCTTCGTTAGTGAAAGGGGTACATATCGCAACAAAATGGAAACCACAGGTTACACAGGGGAAAAAATTCTTTTTTGGACGCATGTCGCAATTCGGCCTAAACCACAGGGACGCAAACAGTAATTTATTCTAAAAAGAATATAACTAACTTACTTTCCTAATTCTAACCAGCCCTTGTACACACTTCTGAATCCACCTTCTCGTGAAAACCCTTTTTTTACCAGAATAAATCTTTCAGTACTTTTATCAAACATCTTATCTGCATAAACATCACAACGAAAAATAACTAAAAAAACAAAGAAAAAGTTGCCAATTTCTACAAAACATCCCTTTTTATCAGAAATTCAGGCGGATTGCTTGTAACTGAGAGAGTAACTATGAAACTGGTATTCTTAGATTCAATCAAAAAGCATCGGATCTCCGACAAGTCCATAGTTTATCAACCAGAACTCCTACAACAAGAAAGAGTGTTTTTGCGATTTAAGATTCAAAGTTATAAATTGACACGAAACACGAACAACCCAGTCGCTATTTAACAAAGGGATTATAAATCTATGATTTGGGATCTGATTGGAAGAGAAAACAAAAGCCCTTTGGGCCAATTGACCGTGGATGATTTGTTAATCTAAAACCCTAAAACGAAAAGCAAAGAGGAACTTACGTCAATGAAGAACACCGAAAATCAGTGTTGAAGATTACCAACTTAGTTAATGATAAACAATTGGAGGAAGAATCGAAGGTAGGTGAAATCGCTGATCGCTGATGAAGATGAACACAAAATGAAATTGGTGATGAAATCGAACCATCGGGTAAAAAAAGCGATGAGATAAACATAACATGTTAAAAGACGTCCCTGCCCCTCAGTATTGTTTCATTTAAAAACCTATTAAGTTAACTAAATCAACCAGAACCATTGGATTAAAATGATCTAATGGTAATTAAGGGGGGCTATATGTCTACACTTACAGGGGTGTCTACAATGAACTTTTCACATATATATATATATATATATATATATATATATATATATATATATATATATATATATATATGTATGGTAGAGAACTAATATTAACCCAACCTTAATGCACTAACTAAATAACTAGATCTTAAGGGTTGTAAGAATAAAGAACCTATGATCCGGTGGCTGAGATTTAAAGATTTATTATATTCATTTTTTCAAGGAAATCTGACCCCAAGGGTATTAAAGTAAAGTTCACCTCTGAACCACAATCAAATCCATCTTTTAAAATCCATCTTTTAAATCTGAAAAACTCTCTGATCAGTATCTTTATTCAAGATATCTTGAATATTTGATTGTGGTATTCTTCTCCAAAAGAGACGAACGATGAAGATCGGAGGTTTGTTCCTGAACAAACTTTACAAACATTGCAACACATACGATTGAGAAAGCAAAAGATAGATATTTTTCTTTTAGTTCGTTCTTCGACTTCTCTCTGAAATTATCTTTGCGTTTTAGTTTTAACTGGGTTATTTTTAAGTAAAAATCTTGATTTCGTTTACAAAATTTAGTTTAGTATTGTGAGTTATTTTCTAGGGTTTTAGTAAACCCATTTAGGGGTTTCGAGATTATGAAGTCTGATTTATTTTCTAGGGATTTAATACGTTTTTGGAAAACATGGTTAAGGATTTGAACATATGATGATGTTTTTGAGTTAAAATGTTGAGAGATTATACACTTTGTTCATTAACCTTCCAAAGCTTCCAATGGGTTGTATTGAAAAGACAAAGTAGATTATATATAGCTTCCAGAATATACACTTTGTTCATTAACCTTCCAATGTTTGGAGGTTGGAGGTACACACCATTTTTTTGAAGTTTGGAGGTTCGAGTTATTTGCCGACGTTTCAGTTAGTTACTCGTCGATGTTTCAGTAAGATTATATTGTTTTTTAAATTGTTAAGACTTTAATGTGTTTGTGTTTTTAATTATTTTATATTTTATGTTTAAAAAAATAAGGGCCCGAAATATATTAACGTCTTTAAAATTAAACTCATAAAATAACGGTTACAATGACATTCTGGTTCAAGATAAAATTAAAATTTAATGATATTCATCCTCGTTTACCTCGTGACGTTTCGACATCTTTAACGGATTTGAAAAACAAATTAAGTTTAATTTTTTGAGATGGAGGATTTTATAAGATGAATTGGTATGATAAGTGTTGAAGAGAGAAAAAGGATTTATAGTGGTTATGAATACGCTGCGTATTAACAAATACGCAGCGTATAATACCTACGAAACCCTAATCCTGATTGACAAATAATTATGTTTTGATTAAAACATTCCATACGCAGCGTATGTCCTAAAACGCAGCGTATGGAATGTCTGTGCTATTAATTAGTTCTATATACGCTGCGTATTGGCATATACGCAGCGTATATAGATGTTTAATTAGCAGCACCCTACTAAAAAACACCATAGTTATATTAACTAACATTGGTGCTACTATTGGTTATAATTTAGTAACCTGTCTATATTTCCTCCCTAAACAAATCTTTCCAACTATAAGTTACATTTTTTAACATAACTAACATCGGTGCTTCTATAATACTAAAGTAGTGCTACTATAAGTTATAATACTAAAAAGAACACTGGTGTTACATTAAATAACACTATTGCTGCTAGTGATAACACTGGTTGTAATACTAAAAAACACCACTGTTACATTAAGTAACACGAATTTATGAATCAAAAAATAACTTTTGGATGAACAACCATTTATTTATCCAACAGTACAACCATAGGCTGCATTGTACTTTAACCCCGCTAAAATATTAAACCAATGAAAATAGAAGCAGATTTCTTGCGGTTGCTTCCCATGAACGCCTCCATAGGCTGCATTGTATATACCTCACAATCCTTCATATTCCCCCGGCTTGCCCATTCTAGATCTATCTTGGTAATCTTTGTGTCACCCAGTTTTTCAACCTTTCCCGAATTTTATCATACATCTAAACAACAAGATAGTTATAAAACATAATACCAGTAAGTCATTTGGAAATATAAAGATGATCGGGTGAATGCCAAATTTTAGAGTGTAGATTAGAGAATGCATGTTTTCAAATCAGAATATTTTAAACGACTACTTTTTTTAAAAGATTTTAAATAGGTGAAAATAAGGAATTGTCCATGAAAACTAATTTAAGTATTTATATAGTTATTTATATTTGGTGATGTACAAAATAAACCTTTAATCCTAATAAAGCAATAAGATAGTCGGCACAGGACCTTTTTCTAGGGCATTTACATCATCATGTCCACATGTCAACACTAAATTAAATCAGTATATAATTTTTAAAATAAATTCAATGTATTATTTTAACTTTCCAAATATAGAATTGAACCTTACATTTAATAAATTTTAAATTTCTAATTAAATGTAATGAAACTTCAAATCTTTTAAAATTTCTAAACTTAAATTTTGAAATATTCAAATTTAAAAAATTAATTATTTAATTTTCAACATATAAAACTCAATATTACATTTAATAAATATTAAATTTATTATTAATATAATATAATTGTGAGATCTTTAACTTCCCACACTCCCCATACTTTTTAAGATTTATACCTACACCACACTTTTTCAACAGCGGACTTTATTTTTTAATATTATTTTATTCACTGCAAATTAATATAAAATAAAAACCAAAGTAATTTTAGATTAATCTAAAAGAAAAACAATATACATTTTATAAAATAAAAAATTGCAATTTTAAAATAAAAAAGTACAATTTTCAAAAAAAAATTCATTGTTGTAAAACTCCATCTCAGCCTGCCTCCGTCATTCAACGTAGATACAGACCAAATGAATCAGTGACGTCTAACGCAGATACTGTTCAATGAATCAGTGATGATCAAAGAGACGCATCTGTAGTTTTGCATTGAAAGTATTTTTTTCTCATTTCACTGCTCCTTTTACCAACAATAGTTTCTTGGGGTCAGTGACAAATTTTCTCAGCGGTCGGTCAAGATCGAGTTCTATATATAACAATAAGGATACAAAGCTTATGAGTGTCGGGTGACCGTCTAGTCTTAAGCCTAGGTTTGCCCCTCATGAGAAGGCATCATCAACTTTGTCAAATCCAATAGTCAACCATCTTTTGAACTGTCTGCTTTTCTGAAATTTCAAGAAGATTTCTAGAGACGCCAAACCACACATAAAATCCGTCGTGTTCTCTGGCTAGCTGTTAGATTTACTTGAAGAACCATTAAAAAAGGCGGGTACATGCAAGGACTTC
Source organism: Deinandra increscens subsp. villosa (assembly GCA_039602395.1). Lineage (NCBI taxonomy): Eukaryota > Viridiplantae > Streptophyta > Magnoliopsida > Asterales > Asteraceae > Deinandra > Deinandra increscens. Next base: position 3,930,629 of record JBCNJP010000018.1, on the reverse strand, counting down.
TAGGAGACATGCAAATGTACATGATCAAGAAGTTTGATTTACTCTCGATGCAAGGCATACCAATTGTTATATCGGGGATCAGAGCCCTTCATACACGATTAAAAATTAACCAAACTCCAAGTAAAAGCAACAATAGTTGAGGCGTTGGGTAAACACAATGGATTTTATGCACGGTTTTGCGGATCTAGACTTTCGAGAAATTTCAAAAGAGCAGCAAGAAGTTGATCGACCATTTACATAATTTGTCTTCAAACCCAAAACTACACTATCAAAAACTCAAACCCAGATTAATATATGTATCATGTGGCAACCTTGAGGTTTAAGTAATCAAAACTTAAAAGATAATTAAAATATCCTTATAAAGCGGAAAACCAAATGTTGACCCATTAATACGATCCATGATAATTAAATATTCTCCTTCTAGAGGGGATAAAACAATATATTTTACTTTATAGTGCTTATAAAGAAACCCTCTAAAGTTACTAGAAAAATCCAAAGTTCTCATTTGAACCTAACCACACACATACACACACACACACACACACATATATATATATATATATATATATATATATATATATATATATATATATAGAGTTGGGTTATAATACAAAGTACTTTTTACGTGAGAAGTGTGAGAAGTGGTTGATATGTTAATTTTTAACACATGATATTGTCTTTTTATTACATTTTAGGTAAATATATGACAATCCTAAAATAAATACACCATCCATTGAATTCCAAACACTACCAAACACCATTTATTAAGAATTATTAAAAGGGCACTATGTTAGGATATTATTACACTGTGTTTACATTGTGTTATCCTTTAACTCTAATTTTGATAAACATATGACATTCTAATATGGAAAAAACAATGTATAGTGTTATATATTTACCAAAAACATAACTAAAAGACAACACAATGCATTAAAATCTAACACATCATCCACTTCTCACACTTCTCACGCAAAAAGTACTTTGTATTATAACTCTACCCTATATATATATATATATATATATATAGGGTAGAGAACTAATATTAACTCAACCTTAATGCACTAACTAAATAACTAAATCTTAAGGGTTATAAGAATAAAGCAACTATGATCCGGTGGCTGAGATTTAAAGATTTATTATATTCATTTTTTCAAGGAAATCTGACCCCCAAGGGTATTAAAGTAAAGTTCACCTCTGAACCACAATCAAATCCATCTTTTAAATCTTAAAAATGAGAAAATCCCCCAAATAACCATTGACCAGCCTTGTTTTGCTAGAATGGCTTTTGATTAATTCACTTTTTCAAAATAGCCATTTGACTACATTCTCGGCCTATGAAGGAGCGTATGGCGTTCATCAATTTATTTCTTAATTTAACCAAATCTCTGATTGACCAGATCTCCGTTTAATAGCTATAGTCATTTTTTTTCTTAATTTAACCAGATCTCCGGTAACTGTTGATTTCTGTCCACGATTTCAGCGAATACAAGATGTCGGTGGTGTTTGGAGAGGGTTGATGTGTTTTCGGTGTCGTGTAATCGTTTTTCAAGCGAGAAGAAGACGTCGGGATCTTCACGGAGGTGGTGTGATGATCGAAGTATCTCAGAGATGTAGATGAAATCGGAGTCATCTGATGTAAAAAAATACAAATTGGAGCCCTCATGGAAATCGAAGGCTGGAGTTGCAGAAATCTGTTGAAATTGTTTGTATTTTGGATTTTGAAATCAGTACATAATTCAAAGTAGTAAGAAATCATTAGTGTTTTGGATTTTGAAATCGGTTGATTTTCTCCCAAAATGTGTTTTTAATTCCCTAGTTTAATAAATAAAAGAAAAAAAATAAAGAAAGCATAATAAAGTAAATACGCCATTTCAATGCATACGCCGATTCATACGCCATTTCAATGCATACGCCGATTCATACGCCATTTCGTATCCCAATTTCAAAATTGTACTTCTTATTTTTTTTTTATTATTTTTTGGCGTATAAGTCAGGCGTATATGTGTCAGTCTGGCGTACATGAAATTAAAATGGCGTATAAAACATTAAAATAGCGTATGAGCTGGGCGTATGTTGGTCAGAAATGATGATGTGTCACCATGTTATTGGTCTGCTATTTTGGAAATATAAATATTCAATGGCTATATTGGCAAATCAACCCTAGTCAATGGCTATTTTGGTGATTCTCTCGTTGTTATCAGTATCTTTATTCAAGATATCTTGAATATTTGATTGTGGTATTCTTCTCCAAAAGAGACGAACGATGAAGATCGGAGGTTTGTTCCTGAACAAACTTTACAAACATTGCAACACACACGATTGAGAAAGCAAAAGGTAGATATTTTTCTTTTAGTTCATTCTTCGACTTCTCACTGAAATTATCTTTGCGTTTTAGTTTTAACTGGGTTATTTTTAAGTAAAAATCTTGATTTCGTTTACAAAATTTAGTTTAGTATTGTGAGTTATTTTCTAGGGTTTTAGTAAACCCATTTAGGGGTTTCGAGATTATGAAGTCTGATTTATTTATTTCTAGGGATTTAATACGTTTTTGGAAAACATGGTTAAGGATTTGAACATATGATGATGTTTTTGAGTTAAAATGTTGAGAGATTATACACTTTGTTCATTAACCTTCCAAAGCTTCCAATGGGTTGTATTGAAAAGTAGATTATATATAGCTTCCAGAATATACACTTTGTTCATTAACCTTCCAATGTTTGGAGGTTGGAGGTACACACCATTTTTTTGAAGTTTGGAGGTTCGAGTTATTTGCCGACGTTTCAGTTAGTTATTCGTCGATGTTTCAGTAAGATTATATTGTTTTGACCTTCAATTTGTTGTTGCAGCTGATTTCAATTGCTCTAGCTTGGATTCCAAAATGTTTGATTTCTTGAATCTTGATGAGGTTCCCGTTCGTTGTCGTCTTTGAGGAAGGCATTTTCGATCCATCTTAGATTGAACCATGATTATCACGAAGAGAGGAAGGCAAGTTAAGTTCTATACACTGGTTATAATACTTAAAACACCACTGTTAAATTGACTAACACTGAACATACTAGCTTTCCTAACACTATGTTCCTGAGTCCATTTAAGAGAGGAAAGGAAAGGAAAGGGAATGAAACATAACAATTTTTGTGTTCCCAAGTTTCATCAAAGAAAAGAAAGGGAAGGGAAAACAAAATTATGTGTTCCCAAGTTTCATTTAAGGAGGGAAAGGGAGAGAAAGGGAGAGAAAATTAGGCAACTTTTTTAAGTTTTCTTTTCCTTCCAATTTGGAAGGAAATGGAAGGAAAGGAATCCCTCCCTTTCTTTTCCTTTCCTTTCCCTTCTTCTCATTTCCTTTCCTCCTTTAAATGAACTCCGGAACATAGTGTAAGAGTACCTTTTGTTTACAGTGGTATGGTTATGAGCCGCATTGTCAAGTTCATTTAAACATTCTAAAGTTCTTCCATGTTCAAAGAATTTTACATCCCCTTCTACATTTATATTATATTTTACATTTCCATGAGTAACCGTGTGATCGGTGGTGCCACAATATGTAACAGTGATGCTTTCATAACTAAACCTAGGGTACTATAATTTGTCAATATCACCAATAATTTTTAACTGGTTATGAGCAGACTTTCAAATTCATTTATACTAATGTTCATCATTTATTTTCCTTGAAGGTACGGATGAACATGAATGATGAGCATTGCTAATGTACTCGTAATGGACCTTGCATCCCATGAATCCTTAACTTCTTTTTCCTAGAAGTTGTTTCTTAAAGAACAACCTTGTTCTGGACCACCCTGATTTTGGACTTTTGTTGTTAAGATTTGAACAATGTAAAAAACAACTGTTTTGTTGTATCATGGATTATATTATGTATGGATTTTATGGGATGAACTTATCTATCAATATTTATCAATATTTTATATTTGAAGTTGTGTTCTTTACATATTAATTTTTTAATTGTTATATTGTATTTTTAACAAACTGGGATGACCGGGTGGTCTTCCAATCTAATTCACTGGTTATATACTAAAAAACACCATAGTTATATTAACTAACATTGGTGCTACTATTGGTTATAATTTAGTAAACTGTCTATATTTCCCCCCTAAACAAATCTTTCCAACTATAAGTTACATTTTTTAACATAACTAACACCGGTGCTTCTATAATACTAAAGTAGTGCTACTATAAGTTATAATACTAAAAAGAACACTGGTGTTACATTAAATATATAACACTATTGCTGCTAGTGATAACACTGGTTGTAATACTAAAAAACACCACTGTTACATTAAGTAACACGAATTTATGAATCAAAAAATAACTTTTGGATGAACAACCATTTATTTATCCAACAGTACAACCATAGGCTGCATTGTACTTTAACCCCGCTAAAATATTAAACCAATGAAAATAGAAGCAAATTTCTTGCGGTTGCTTCCCATGAACGCCTCCATAGGCTGCATTGTATATATCTCACAATCCTTCATATTCCCCCGACTTGCCCATTCTAGATGCATCTTGGTAATCTTTGTGTCACCCAGTTTTTCAACCTTTCCCGCATTCCATTGCTATAGATACTGGACATGAAAATAGTTGTGGTGCAATAACATTCCCCTGGCGCCCCTTCTCCTTTCAACCCATCATTAGGTTCTGTTATGAAAAAAATAACCAGATTATTTTCATCAGAACTAATGCATTCCCAAATTACATATGTCGAATACACTAATGCAACCATACACTAAAGCCTGAATTTAACTCTTACCTTTCACTATCATATAGCGCCAGTTTGCACGGTAGTTTCTTCCCAGCAATGGCACTCTCAATCCTTGTTTTCATGTCAACAATATCGGTTTCAATAATTATTTACAAATATGTATTTAATAAAAACATAGAATGTATTCATTGGAAGCCATTGGAAGGTTAATGAACAAAGTGTATGTTGGGGATTTCAAGAATTATAGAGTAAATAACTGGATAGAATCTGAAGTCGTGTTTGATTCACTTTCAGATCAAACAATTGGAGTGGATACCAAAGATTTGATCGGATAAAATCAGATCGATTTCTAGATTTCGGTATGGATTTTGATTGTTGTATATTTGCCAGAGAATCATGGAATTGGAAGAATACGTATTCTTCTGAATCCAAAATCTGAGATCCATCGATCTCTTAATAACTGTAGGTTATTTAATTATTTATTTAAAACCAATTTACACATTAAGTCCTTCAAGTTTCAATAAATGCAGTTTTGTCCGAAATAAAATTCTAATGCATTTTCTTTGAAACAATTGGTTCAAAATAAATAATTTCCAAGCTCTATCCCATCAAGGGGACCGCCCCTTGGACCTCACTTATTCCCCGTTAGTCCCGATGACATTCAAGCAAGCGTGCACTCTTGCTTGAATGACATACGCAATCGTAAATTACACTAAAATATCCAACAAACCTCCCCCATTTTAGTGTAATCATAGATTAACTAACTTGTTCACAACAATCAAACAAACTAATGCATAAATGAAATGTCGCGACGATTGAATTTCACATTAGTATATTACACATTCCAAATATTCGAATATTAGGGTGTCACTTAGGATTGAACCCATAATATCCATTTTGAATACATGAAGATAATATACACATTAGTTTACATACATAAATCTAACTCGACACTGTATTTTACTAGCCTGTGTCCCTATCCTTCATAAGCATATCAAAGCCAAGTCCCAGCTTCTTGAAGCAGCTAAACTTCATGCTTATATAGGTAGTTCTTTTATTCTTGCATCTGCATATGCAATTTTTCAAAAGAACTATTAAGAAGATGTACTTCAACCTTCCTCAACTTGCAGATCTGAACACATACCCTTGGGATGATACTACTAATGTGTTCCAATCTCTATATGTTAAGCTTTCCACATTGAATTCAGCACCTAACGTCATATTAGGTGGGAATTGGGTATCTTAACATGAGAGATTTTAGGTGGACTTTAAACCCATCCCTTTAGCTGATTTGTTCACGAGATCTCTTCCTAACCTTTTGCTTACATGATCAGCTACATTTAGCTCAAATTTTACAATCTCAATAGATATCACACAATTCATGATTAGTTTTCTTAATCATATTATGTCTAACACCTAAGTGTCTAGACTTCTCATAGTTCATTTGACTATGAGCCTTGGCCAAGGTAAATGCACTATCACATCTGATAGAAATAAGTGATATCGCTATTGACCACAATGGAATCTCACATATTATATTTTCGAGCCTTTCAGTTTCTTTACTGACTATTTTTGAATCTATAAATTCAAATTCCATTGTTAAAATCATGATGCAAGTCTACTTCTTAGAAGCCCAAGAGATAGCTCCTTCACCAAGAAGGTATCCAACTCACATCAAAACTCCTTTCTAAAATTGAAAGAAAACATGAGTAACACAAACCATAACCCATGGTTCCTCTCAAAGTACTTAAGCAATCTATTCACTTCTTTCCAGTGTTAAGCACTAGGATTACTAGTTAACAAGCTCAACTTACTCACATCATAAGTTATATTAAGCCTTATGCTAATCATAGCATACCTTAAGAATCCAATAACTTTGAAATACTCCAATTATGAAACTGGATCACCCGAATTAAGCATAAAGCTAATACTATGATCTATGGGAAGACTAACAAAAGAACAATTAAAGTGTTGAATTTCTTCAACACATTGTCCATGTAACAAGACTAAGTCGTGGTCTTACCACCATCATTCCTTTCAATCCTTATTCCAAGGATAAATTCTACCTCCCCCATAACCTTCATACCAAAGTTAGACAACCAAGATTTACGTGTCATATCAACCTGATCTTGGTTAGTACCAAAATTAGATTCTCTATACATGTTAGGATTATCCTCAATATTAAAGCATTATTGATATTATGTTCAACATCTTACTTGGTTCCTTCCATTAAAATAAACATGAAAGTCAGAACCTAAATACTTAGTTTTTCTAGCTCTAGTATTCTCCTTAGGTTCAATAGGAACAACACTATCAATTTTACCATATGCTTCATTTGTATCAAGAGACTCATTCTCAATAGGATTAAGAATCAAACCACGGGAATACTAATTAATTCACATATCTAGGTCTAGGCATTAAAGTTACCCTATTTTCATCAAAGATAGCATCTCTAAATTCTATGTCATGGTAAAATCAAATATTGAACAACCGATACTATCCCGATGTTTATAGAAACATAATCATTAGGTTCTAGAAAATAAAACATAAATTCTTTCACTTATTCTCAGTAAGATGTACAACAATCCTACAACCCTAGACTTTAATGTAATTCACATTTGGATGCTTCTTTTCCAAAACTCATAGAGAATTACCTTCTCCCTAGAAACCACCACTCAAACCCAAGTAAATGTGATAACATATTTCTTATTACCTATAGAAGTCATGCTATGAAAGTCACATAATTCAGAATGAACATTTCTAATATCTTAGAAATTCTCTTAACATTTTAAATGATTTCCTTATAATCTTAGTTGATTCACAAGTAAGCAATTACAATGTTCCATATCAAAATCCAATGTTAAACACGTTTTAAACATGCCTTTCGTTCTATAAAATTATAACATGACATAATCTAGCATGTCAAAACTTGTAGACATGTTCTACTTTGCATTCAGAAGATGATGCAAGATATACAAATTCAACAGCAAACGGGACAACAATATTAAGTTTAATCATTCCATTTCGTGAATATTTAAATCCAATAAATGTTTCATATCGAGATAAGATAAACTTATTCGACTTAGTGACATGTTTAAAACACAATTTTTTTTTAATACAATCTCAAATAATCGAATCCCGAAAACATACAGCACATTATCTAATGATAAATGTTTTCCAAAATAAGTACAAGTCTAACTTTTCCTACACCCTTGATAGGCTCGGTTACTACTTTCCCCATCCATAGTACAGATCCATCTTCAAGTGGTTAAAATTTTCAAACCATTTTAGATCCTTGCATACATGACTCATAGTACCCGAGTCTACCCACCATGCAAGCGTATCATCCTGTACATAAAGGATTCAGAAATAAATAATACATAATTCTCAACCGAATTAACTTTAGGAAACATTAAATTTTTTTGAGTCCAAAAACCCAAACCCGAAGACCGGATTTCTTTTCCTTCACAACCCAATGGGTTTTCTTTGACTTGTAACTTCCCAATGATTTATTTAGTTTGGGACAAAACCCAGCAACCCAGTTCGAGACCATAATCGTCTAAATTCCAACCAGTCCATGATGAAACCCATTTGGGCTGAAACCTAATCATCCAACAATGTCCATTTTAAAAATGGGAAGACACATTTTTAAAATATTTCAACAACAAAAATATGTATCCAGCTTCAAAATTAGATTTAAACACCATGACATGAGATCCTTTGTTTAGTTATAATCAAAATCTAATTTTTGTAAAATTATCATGTCCCGATACACTAGTTGAATCAACTACAAAACTCATAGGTTTTATCAAATCTAAGTTAGATTTAAAAAACGTACCTTTTGAAGCATTCGGGTCTTTCGATCCAATTGAACTTGCCACATTAGTTGTGCTTTTCCACCTATAATCTTTCTTGAGATGATTTAACTTACCACATCTCCAACATAACACTTGAAATTCATACTCATTTGTTAAATACAAAGACTAAAGATTTTTCTCCCATATTTTCTGAGATCACCCCAGAAATATTAAACATATTTAAGATAAAATAACTTACATCTTAAAAACCACATTTATGATACATTCATCATCTTCGATTAATCACAGTGACATCAACAAAACCCAGTGGAACGTCTTATGTTCTGATCTCTTCGTAAAGCATGAAATTCCATTATCCATCAAATATCCCATGCATATGTATATTTTATGTACTTATGCATAAAATGGCTACATTAAAATGACTACAAAAGAAAATTTCCATCTTAACTTTGTATGCAATCGATGTCAAATTGTCAGACGAACCAAACTTTCCATCATAACTTTGTGGATAGAATTAATTCAACCAAGTAAACAAATTTCGATGTACCCCATTTATAAATTTCAATTCATAAAACCAAATCGGTTAAGAATGAATCTATTAATTAGATCCACTTATCGAAATCAAATTAAATTTCAAAAGATACAAATGCAAATCAATATGAAATCTAAATTGGTTGCTGATTTCTCGTAGAAAACGCAAATCATCAATTTTTGATTAAATCCATCTACTAAATAAAGAATTCATAACTTGCGTGGATATTAGAATCAAATCAATTCCTCCTTCCACTTATCCTCTAATCAATTTAAATTCTCAACGGAATTAATTTAATTGATCAAATCCAAATCAATTTAATTGCTGTGATTATGCGATAGAAAATTTCAAAATTAAAACCAATTGCAAACCTGGATATTAGAATAGAAGATTTGAAATTAACAAATCAAACTCGATCTGTGAACTCCGAAGTCATATTCCTTTCAGATTCATCATCGTCCGTTCTCTACACACAATTGTTTGATCTTTGTTGGGGATTTCAAGAATTATAGAGTAAATAACTGGATAGAATCTGAAGTCGTGTTTGATTCACTTTCAGATCAAACAATTGGAGTGGATACCAAAGATTTGATCGGATAAAATCAGATCGATTTCTAGATTTCGGTATGGATTTTGATTGTTGTATATTTGCCAGAGAATCATGGAATTGGAAGAATACGTATTCTTCTGAATCCAAAATCTGAGATCCATCGATCTCTTAATAACTGTAGGTTATTTAATTATTTATTTAAAACCAATTTACACATTAAGTCCTTCAAGTTTCAATAAATGCAGTTTTGTCCGAAATAAAATTCTAATGCATTTTCTTTGAAACAATTGGTTCAAAATAAATAATTTCCAAGCTCTATCCCATCAAGGGGACCGCCCCTTGGACCTCACTTATTCCCCGTTAGTCCCGATGACATTCAAGCAAGCGTGCACTCTTGCTTGAATGACATACGCAATCGTAAATTACACTAAAATATCCAACAGTGTATAATCTGGAAGCTATATATAGTTTACTTTTCAATACAACCCATTGGAAGCTTAATGAACAAAGTGTATAATCTCTCAACATTTTAACTCATAAACATCATCATATGTTCAATTCCATAACCATGTTTTCTAGAACGTAAATCTATAGAAAATAAATGAGACTTCATAATCTCGAAACCTCCTAAATGGGTTTATTAAAACCCTAGAAAATAACCCAGAAATAAAATTATATTGTGTCCATACAGATACTTTCTAGATTTTTAGTTAAAAATAACCCAGTTTACTAGATTTGTAGACAAGGAAATAACCCACGATACTAAACTAAATTTTGTAAACGAACTAAAAGAAAAAAGAAAAATATCTACCTTTATGCTTTCTCAATCGTATGTGTTGCAATGTTTTCAGAGAGAAGTCGAAGAACGAACTAAAAGAAAAATTTCTACCTCTATGCTTTCTCAATCGTATGTGTTGCAATGTTTGTAAAGTTCGTTTAGGAAAACACCTCCGATCTTCATCGTTCGTCTCTTTTGGAGAAGAAAACCACAAACAAATATTCAAGATATCTTGAATGAAGATACTAGTTGCATCAGAGAGTTTTTCAGATTTGAAAGACTGATTTGATTGTGGTTCAGAGGTGAACTTTACATGAATACCCTTGGGGGTCAGATTTCCTTGAAAAAATGAATATAATAAACCTTTAAATCTCAGCCACCGGATCATAGTCGCTTTATTCTTCAAACCCTTAAGATCTAGTTATTTAGTTAGTGCACTAAGGTTGGGTTAATATTAGTTCTCTACCCTATATATATATATATATATATATATATATATATATATATATATATATAGTTAGGATCAATTGAGAACCTATAAATATTGTGAGAACCGCAAAAACAGATATGAGAAACACATCTTAACTACCCTTTAAAATGAATGGTCTAATTTTATTTGAATTTATTTAAATTAAATTAAAATTTAAAAATTTATTAAATATATAAAAAATGGCACTTAAGTAATTTTCTATTTAAATTAAGATGACACAATAAGGTGATGTGACATAAACATCTACTTTTCCCCTCCATTTTATATCGTGTCTCGTTATTTTTTTTATAAATTTTTTCGTAATTTTTTAATGTATGTTGTTACATGTAAGTAAGGAACAATTACATATTTGTAGCAAACAAATACATATGTTTAACTAAAAATTATATGTATGTAAAATATTAAAAAATATAAATATTTAAATTTCTCTCTCATTAATACGTATATATCACATTTTTTTCTCTATCATTTTCCGTAAACACATTATTTATCAGGTAAATGCCCAAACACATTTTCCGCAAACACATTTTCTTGCTACAACCACGTACCTTGTTCTTACAAACCTGAAGCATTGTGTAACAAAAATATAAACAAATATTTACATGGTTACATGCTCGTAGGCATCTGTTACATAGTTGTTGTTGTCTATATTGCATGATCCTAGGCATCTGTTACATGGTTGCATCTTCTTATACGTTACATTTTCATAACAGAGTCCTACCAACTCGTAGTAAAATGTTACCACCCGTCAAAAACTAAAACCATGATAATACTAGCACCAAAACAATAACATGATCTTAAAATTACACTTTGGTTTAATTTTTTTAATGTATGTTGCTACATGTAGGTAACGAACAATTATGTATGCATAGTAAACAGTACATATGTGTAACGAATAGTTCCACGTATGTAAAATATTAAAAAATATAAATATTTAAATTTCTGTCTCATTGATCAGTATATCACATTTTCTTTTCTCTCATTTTTTATAAACACATTATCTATCAGGTAAATGCCCAACACATTTTCCGCAAATACATTTTCTTGATAAACCACATAGTTGCTTCTTACAAACCTGAAGCATTGTGTAACAAAAATGAATTGTCCATGAAAACTAGTTTTTTTTCTAAATTAGAGAATGCATGTTTTCAAATCAGAATATTTTAAACGACTAGTTTTTTTTTTAAAAAAAATTTAATAGGTGAAAATAATGAATTGTCCATGAAAACTAACTTAAAGTATTTATATAGTTAATTATATTTGGTTGTGTACAAAATAAATCTTTAATCTTTAATCCTAATAAAAGCAATAAGATGGTTGCCACATTATCTTTTTCGAGGTCCTCCACATCATCATGTCCATATGTCAACACTAGATTAAATCCATGTATAATTTTTAAAATAAATTCAATGTATTATTTCAATTTTCCAAATATAAAATTAAACCTTACATTTAATAAATTTTAAATTTCTAATTAAATGTAATGAAACTTCAAATCTTTTAAAATTTCTAAACTTAAATTTGAAAAATTCAATTTTTTTTTTATTTTAACTTTCCACATACAAAATTCAGTATTACATATAACAAATATTAAATTCGTTATTAATATAATGTAATTGTGAAATCTTTAACTTTCCATACCCCCACACTTTTTAAGATTTATACCTACACAACACATTTTTAACCCCGGACTTTTTTTAATATTATTTTATTCACTACAAATTAATATAATATATAAAAACCAAAATAATTTTAGATTAATCTAATAAAAGAAAATACATTTCATAAAATAAAAAAATTGCATTTCCTAAAATATAAAAAAATACATTTTTCAAAAAAAAAAACTTCATTGTTGTAAAACTCCATCTCAGCCTTCCTCCGTCATTCAACGTAGATACAGTCCAAATGTATCAGTGATGTCTAACGCAGATACAGTCCAATGAATTAGTGACGATTAAAGATACACACCTGTAGTTTTGCATTGAAAGTCTTTTTTTCTCATCTCACTGCTCCTTTTACCAACAATTGTTTATTGAGGTCGATGACAAAATTTTCTACGCGGTCGGTCAAGATCGAGTTCTATATATAACAATAAGGATACGAAGCTTATGAGTGTCGGGTGACCGTCTAGTCTTAAGCCCAGGTTTGCCTCTCATGAGAAGGCATCATCAACTTTGTCAAATCCAATAGTCAACCATCTTTTGAACTGTCTGCTTTTCTGAAATTTCAAGAAGATTTCTAGAAATGCCAAACCATACATAAAATCCGTCGTGTTCTCTGGCTAGCTGTTAGATTTACTTGAAGAACCATTAAAAAAGGCGGGTACATGCAAGGACTTCTAGGAGACATGCAAATGTACATGATCAAGAAGTTTGATGTACTCTCGATGCAAGGCATACCAATTGTTATATCGGGGATCGGAGCCCTTCATACACGATTAAAAACTTAACCAAACTCCAAATAAAAGCAACAGTTGAGGCGTTGGGTAAACACAATGGATTTTATGCACGGTTTTGCGGATCTAGACTTTCGAGAAATTTCAAAAGAGCAGCAAGAAGTTGATCAACCATTTACATAATTTGTCTTCAAACTCAAACCCAGATTAATATATGTATCATGTGGCAACCTCGAGGTTTAAGTAATCAAAACTTAAAAGATAATTAAAATATCCTTATAAAGCGGAAAACCAAATGTAGACTTACAGGGGCGGATCTAGGAAAGAAAATCAGGGGTAGCGGGGACTAATGGGGGTTCGGGGGCAGCGGCCCCGATTTTTTTTTAGGTAATTAACGGGTTTTTGATCATATTTTCAAGGGGCTTTTGATCATATTTTTAGGTAAAAACCATAAAATTTCTTCCAGGGGTCGCGAAAAATTCGTTTCAGGGGTCGCAAAATACCAAAAACGTAAAATCCCGAAAAAATTTCCTTCTTCACGTTAACGGTTCAGGGGTCGCGGGGGCTACCCCTACCCATAGGGTAGGTCCGCCCCTGTTGACCTATTAATATGATCCATGATAATTAAATATTCTCCTTCTAGAGGGGAAAAACAATATATTTTACTTTATAATGCTTATAAAGAAACCATCCAAAGTTACTAGAAAAACCCAAAAGATACGATTGTTTCATTTGAAAACGATCTCAATATGATCGTTTCACTTCGAACGGTCTTTTTGAATTGTACGTCGACATCAAAAGCCTGCAAGACCATCAAATCATGTTTATTCCTTAGGTCGTTTTGGGCAAAACGGCCGTAGATTTTGGGCCGTTACATATGAAACGATCGTTGGGATTTTTTTTGAATTACACAATCAATCAGTGATCAATAGCGATAGATAACGATGTGATGTTTTATTATGTTTAAATCGTATATATATCGATCGATCGATCGTAAATTATCATATTATTGATGATCGTCCACTGTTCTATACTACGATCATTTTCTCAATCTATAAAATTCGTAAGAGATGTCGTGGTTCAATGAATTATTTGACGTCAGCGGAGGCAACGAAGGTGATAGCTACAACCCCGACGGTTATGATGGAAGTGATAATTATGGAGGCAATTATAGAGGTAATTACGGAGAAAATTACCAAGGAGACGCCAGTAGTTATGTCAGTAATTATGCAAGAAATTATTCTGGTAATTACAACAACAACAACAACGACGATGACAATAACAGTAACAACAACAGTAACAACAACAAAACGCCGACGATGACAACAACGCCGACGATGACAACAACAACAACAACGACGGCGGTGATGACAACAACAACAACGGCGACGACGATAACAACCATGGGTATTACGAAACCGACCAGATACAACCTATACATGTTTCCGTCATTTAATTTTTATGATTTATTAATATTATCGGAATTCATGAGACTTTTGCAATAATTACGATTTAGTCATCCCGGCATGTGTATATTATTACCATTTGCAATTATGATACTTATTTTATAATTTTAGATATTCGTATCAAAACATGAGCTGTTTGACTGGGCCTTTGAACGAGCTTGCCCAAAGGGTTATGTCCTTTCAACAAAACATACTTCAAAGCACCCATTTACTCGCGAGTATACAAAATCCACGATATGATGTAATCGTGGTGGCAAATGCGTATCAAAGGGTACTCGGCAGAGAAAGACGGGCGACAAGAAATGTGATTGTCCGTTCGAGCTGCTAGGTACTTACCGAAAAATTCTTGCCGGTTGGTATTAGAGGTGGTAAACCATGAACATAACCACGAGCCGTCGGAAAATCTAGAAGGGTACGCAAGGGCGATGAGGTTTAACGAAGAGGATGTTGGTAATGTGAGGCAGATGAGAAAGCAAAAGATCCCGCCTCGTCACATGATGACGAAAATCAAGAAAAACAACCCAAAAAACGTGTCGAGCAAGAGGACCCTCTATAACCTCCTACACAAGATTAAAGGAGAAGACACGATCGGTGATACCCCTATGCAGGTATTCTTCTCCCTGCTTACTAAAGGGGGTTTCATTTACTATGACCAAACGGGCGAACGTCCCCGGGGACGAATAGAGTTGATGGCGTGTTCTTCGTGCATGAATACTCCTACAAGTGGTGGAGGATGTTCCCGCATATCCTGGGCATAGACGCCACAACATAGATGCCACATACAACACCAATGTGTACAAGTTTCCATACGTCCAAATGGTCGACGTGACCTCAACCGGAATATCATTTCTAGTCGCCAGCGCCTTCATAAGCCAGGAGCATGAAGAAGACTTCACCTGGATGTTAAAACGACTCAAGGAGAACATTGGAGACAACCGCCTCGATCCGACCGTAATAATCACGGACCAGGACATTGCTCTCGTAAATGCGTGCAGTAAAGTTTTTCCCAAGGCAACGGGTAAACTCTGCAGGTGGCATATGGAGACTAACATCTTTAAAAACTGCAATCAAGGGTTTGACAAGGATGGGTTGAAGCGGTTTTTGCGTCTGTGGAGCAAACTAATAAACTCCAACACGCCGGCAAACTTCACTATCATTACGACGTACTATATCGGGAAATCGCCAACATCACAGAGGTAATTTTCTGTAACCCCGTTTAGTTATCGTTTAGTTATGATATCGTTACGTATTCATTTATAATAACATTTATTTATATTCAGACATTCTGGCGTATCTAAACCAAACGTGGCTTGATTCGCACAAGAAAAGGTTTGTGTCCGCCTGGACCGAAGAGAAACGTAACTTCAAGAACTACACTACAAACAGGGTAAAAAGCCAGCATGCAAGGTTGAAAAGGGATCTCGACAACGCGGCCAACTGCACGCTGGACCGTTTTGTATCGTGTGTTAACGATATCGTCGAAGCCCAGAAAACTAATATAAAATTGAGTTTCAGGACCAGCAAGATAAAGCGGATGAACGAGCATAAGATACCCGTGTTGGCTGATCTCCTATGCGGTATGTCTCACACCGGCCTTGACATACTTGTTAAGGAAGTAAATCGGATTGATAAACTCGTAAAGTACAATCGAGGTTATTCTTGTAACGTGTGGACGTCATGCGATCTTCCTTGTTCATGCAGGTCGGGAAAGTACATACGATCAGGTGAGGAACCATCCATTTCCTCGGTTTAGAGTTGAACTATTTACATAGATGTAATTTAAAACGCCCAATGTTATAATCCAGGTGACAGATATCCCCTTGAGGAGATAGACGCCTACTGGAGGAAGCTTGATGACCATCTGTTAATCGTCAATTCCGGGGAAGCCTACGATGTGGAGCATGAGATGGATCAGGTCAGAAGACATATACTGGTTCAGTCGAAGCCGATTCAGAAGAATTTTGTGGATCGGAAGTGGTCGATGCTCAAACCTGAGAAAACCAAGAAAGAGGCTCCTGTCACCAACCAGGATCCTCGGGGACGTCCGCCAAAGGGCAAGAAGGTGAACCAAGACATGCCGCGGCACAACTCGTATGTCCCCGAGCAACATGAATTCCATGATGTCTCCGGTCTTGATTATGGCGCAAGTGATAATGTATCACAACTCTTCGGCACCCAGGAATCTGCAAGTCATAGATATACAAACGTTGATCCTCCTAGGCATAGTTCTCACGTTACACCAACCAAGACCCTAAAAAAGACCCAGAAGTTCAGGAAAGGTAAGGCTCCCAAGGAATAATGGATACTGGGAGATGAGGAGAAGAACAACTGTGAACGCTTCCGACGTTGGGTACCATCTACGATGCACCCGTATGTTGCAAGCACAAAAGACGTGATAGGTGACGAGAACTGTGGTTTCTGTGCTCTCGCTGTTGGATTAGGCCGGAGTGAACATGACTGGCGCACAATTCTGATTCACCTACGAAGAGTAAATGGCCGTCAGTCTCTTTTTACAAGTTTACTGATTTTCCTTACCATGCGGAATTGCATAAACCCTTGAAAGATTTATGCTCAAATCTGGTAAGTGTTCACTACATACTTGTTACTGAATTAGGTTCAGTTCTCTATTATGAAACTAATAGAAGAATGTGTATATTGATTTATTATGTGGATAATCACTTAAACTTGATTGGATTTAGGTAGCTACTTCACATCGCTTGCTGCTAATGGAACTTCTTAGATTTAGATTGGAATTAGATCTATTGTTCATTTATAATTAAAACACACTATAGTTTAAGATGCTAGAATCTGAAATGAATTTAATTTAACATAAGTAGCAATGAGTTTAATTTGAAGATAAATATCAATGAATTGAATACTAACTTATCTTAGTTTGTAACTAATCTTTACTTTTTAATTTGAAGATAAATATCAATGATTTTTCATGTAGAGGACTGTACTACATGATAGTAGTTTTTAGCGACGTCCCAAAAAAAAATTGTTAATGTGTATTTGTTTATATGGGGCATGACTAGTAAGAGATTGAAAGAAATGGTAAACATCAAAGACACGATATTGTTTGTAGATCTTTCTCGTGACACCTCTAAAATGGCCCCTCGAGACACTAAGTTAATAGAGCAAACAGTCCTTGTTTCCTAATTAAAACTCACTATTGAGTTTAATATTCACTGCTGAGTTTAAAACTCAGTACATCCTAAACTCACTATTTTATATTAAATATCATGTATAAAACTCACTGCAAAGTCTCTGTTTTTTAATTAAAACTCAGTGGTTAATTAAACTCAGTTCATTAAAAGTCGGTGAGTTTTAATTAAAACTCACTGTTTAGTATGTAAACTTGCACTGAGTTTTGAAAACACATTAAAGAGTGAGTTTTAGTTTTGCATTGAGTTTTAAAACTCTAGTGAATTTTATAGTGAGTTTAAAAAAACAGTGAGTCTCAAAACACAGTGAGTTTTATATATGGTTGTTCATAATTAGTGAGTTTAAAACTCACTATTTTTAAAACTCAATATTTTTTACAACTCAATTTTTTTAAAACTCACTATTTCTAAAACTCACTGTTGACTTTAAAACTCACTGTTAAAAGTCGATGTTCTATAAAACTCACTGTTGAGTTTCTATGACAATTTTGAGCTTTAAAACTCAACATTGAGTGTAAAACACAGTGGAATTAAACTCAGTAGTGAGTTTTAATTTAAAACTCAGTAGTGAATTTTATTTTGCATCAGTGACAAGTTTTCCTCGAATATTCAAACTAATGTTTATGTTATGTTGTTTGCTTAATAGCTGTTTACGTGGGGTTGGAAATATAGAGGAACTTTAGGGCACCCGCCATCAAATAAAACTAAGAATATCCCTATTTTGGTTGAAGCTCCTGATGATGTTAAGATTATTCAGGTAAAAGTTTGATTAATCTAGTGGCAATAAACAAAAGCTAGAAAATGGTATCTTTCTAGACTTCTAGCTTTGGATTTAATTCATGAATTGTTGATTCAGGCAGGCATTGGTGGTTAGCATTGTTTCGCTGTTGATGATCAAGGCCATGCTTATTCGTGGAAGATACGTAATCGAAAGCGGGAGGGGTATGTGGTGTCGGATTGCTTGTTATCAAGATATGTTGGGGAAGGTAGTGAACCAACTCTCACTATGAAAAGATCTATCTGGCATGGCCATGTGATGTAGTTTCTGTTGTCTTGGTGTTGGTTTTTTTTTCTAATCTCTGATTTGTTCTTTTTTCTTGACAGTTTTTGAAGGTTTTTTTTTGTATTATTCTAAAAGTCTCTAGCTTCTCGCTAGCTTCTAATGAAATGTTGCCCGTTAAAAAAAATGTATCTTGCCTCTGCTAATTACCATGTTGAAGAATAGATGAAAATTGTGTTGATGTTGATGTCTTCACAGCAAATTGGAACAAAAGTCCAATTTGGGTATGGATTAACAGTCATCTCCTGTTGTGGCTGCTCAAAGGCCACATTAGAATGTAAATATAACAATCTTTTGATAATTTTTAATGTTATTTCTCTAAGTTGGAACTATATGACATCGTAGATATGCCATTTTTTGTAACATAAACTCACTATTGAATTACAAACTCACTCTTTTTATAACTCACTACTTTTTAGAACTCACTATATATTATAAAACTCATTGTTTTTTATAACTCAATGTAA
The DNA here is from genome assembly GCA_039602395.1 of Deinandra increscens subsp. villosa. Lineage (NCBI taxonomy): Eukaryota > Viridiplantae > Streptophyta > Magnoliopsida > Asterales > Asteraceae > Deinandra > Deinandra increscens. Next base: position 3,911,195 of record JBCNJP010000018.1, on the reverse strand, counting down.
ATTGTAAAACTCACTATTGTATTTAAAAATTACTGTTTTTAAAATCGATCTTTTATAAAACTCAGTCAATATTATAAAACTTATTATTTGAGTATTAAAACTCACTACAAACTTATGACTTGAGATATAAAACTCACTATTGAATTATAAAACTAGCTATTTTTTAACATCAGTGTACTATAAATTATAAAACTCAATATTGTGTTTAAAACTCAATGTTTTTAAAAATCGGTGTTCTATAAAACTCACTATTGAGTTTTAAACTCACCGTTGAGTTTAAAACTTACCGAAAATTATAAAACTCATTATTTGGGTATTAAAACTCACTACAAAAACTCACTGTTTTTAAAACTCGCTGTTTTTTAGAATTCACTACTGATTAAAACTCATTGTAAATTATAAAACTCATTATTGCATTTAAAACTCATTAATTTGTTTTAAACTCACTGTTTTTAACCCAAAATCGTTTTGACCAACCACCTCTTGCGACCTGACCCGCCCCGCCCGTTTTGCCAGGTCTACTAGTACTTAACATTTAAAATAACAAATAACAAAATCTTATGAATAAATAACACAACCATAAACCATTGATAATTCCTTGACAATAAAAATGAATAATCAGTATAGTTGCAAATGGTAGGTTGAACAATATTTTGATTTCCAAACTCGAACTACAAAGACTGACCAGATAACTGAATTCAATATACATTATAATTAGAATCACAAGGTAAAGTACATAACTAATAAAGATATGCATATCTAAAGTCTAAAAGCCCCTGAAAAGCAAAAAATAAAATAAAAAATGATATTGGTATGCTTACAAATCCTATAAAAAAATACTAAATAACCATTGTGTGGCCGTGAACGGTGATGCACTAGCAAAGGTACCCCAGGTTCTCGACTATTATAACCTGGAAAATGATGGTTACAACAATAAAGCCTACAAAAACCTTGTTCTTCCATATGCCATCCTAAACGATTTCTTTCTCCATTTCCCAAGAGTTGACCTAATTTAAGAGCTATAAAGTTCAAAAAGCAAAATATTAGCTTATGCTACTGGAATTCGGTTAATTTTTAGATGAAGTTACTTTTTTTAATGATAATATCATAAAAACGAAAAAGCTAGCCAGAGACTAGCACGTACAAAGGTCCATATAGTGAGAGAAAAAAAGACGAAAAGAAACAAAACTACCAGGGGAGCACAGTCCCAAACAACTCGAAGAAAAGAAGACACCAACATAGCAAAACAAGACCATCCTAGATATCCCAAAATAACACTACATTACAGCCACCATGATCCATAGCAGCCACCAACACTCAATTATATTACCTAGAAATGGAATTTTCATCCTTGAATATTACCCATCTAAAAAGATAGTGCCCCTGAGTTTGTCTTTGAATTGGCTTTCACACAGACCATAAAATCCCCAAGATTCAGCAGCAATCCAATATAATTCCAAGTGTAATCCCAGAACAACTATGACATCTGAGAATTCCAAGGTTAACTTCCGTTAGACAATCTCCGTTAGTTACATTATAAGTGTTAACTTAGTAACTAATGCTTAACTAGGCCGAATACGTCCACGACCTTTGGTTGATCACCGAACCCGTCCATATGTGTTATGTGTTTATTTATTTATTGTCATTATGTGCAATGTGATTTAAACGCATGATCTAGTATTGATAATAGAATGTAAATTGGCCCCTTTTGGTTGCCAGCGAAACTACCGGGCGAAACTGTAGATTCGCTCGGTAGCCGGCTAAGCTGTTTGATTTACATGTGTTCAGAGCCAGTTTCGCTTGGCCAGTGAAACTGCCAGCGAAACTAGCTCCTGATATAAAGACCATAAAACCCTAATTACTCCCCATTTGCATAAACCACACAAAACACACACACACCCTCCATCTCTTCTCCTGTGAAATCTGGTCAGCCGAGAAACACCACGAGCCGACGTGATCTCAGCCTCGAGACATCATCCATTCGGATCCTAGATCGAACCGTGAGTCTCCAAAACCATTTTCATGCATTTTCTATGTGTTTTCTTAAAAAGCATGCTTAAACCTCCATGGAATGGTCTGATCTTCTGATATGATGCTTAGGAATGCTAGATCTATCATAAAGTCTGCAACTTTACGTGTAAAATCATGCCATAATGAAGATTTATGCTAGTTAGGTCATTTTATGCTTAAAATGTGTTCTTGGTGATTTGATGATGAAAATCCATGCTTAAGGTGTTAAAACTTACTGTTTAAGGTTGGTAAATGTTTATGCATGCTAGATAATGAATTACATGAAGTATGAAAACTGTTAGATTGATTTTTGGTCTTAAAAACGAGTTTTTCGCGACCAGCGAAACTGGACAATTCTTCAGGCGAAACTGTAGTTTCGCAGACCCTTTGAATATTCATCCAGCGACACTATGTAGCGAAACTATAGTGTCGCCTGTGTATTGCTTGAACGAAACTACCGAGCGAAACAACCATAGATTTTGTCCCTGAACGAAAGTTCAAACCAGTTTCGAGCGAAGCTAGGCTAGCGAAACTGTGTCATCAGTTTCGAACGAAACTAGCTAGCGAAACTGTGTCATCGGGTATTACCCAGCGAAAGTGCTGCCCGTGCACACAGCGAAACTGTGTAGCGAAACTGGGTAGCGAAACTATAGCGAAACTATAGCGAAACTGTATAGCGAAACTGTGCCAAGACCCAAAACCCAAACTTGTGCAACTTATTTGAATGTCATGCCATGACTTACATGATTATGCAATAATGAAACATGTTTTGATTTCTGTGTTATGTCAAACCTCGTTTGTGATCAACCATCGGTGTCGTGTGTCAGTATGTCGAGTCGTAGTTTCAACGTGCTATGTTATGGGCCATAGTGACGTAGTTAAAGCTTAGACACATCCTAACACCTAAGACCTCAATGTGATAATTAGGTCTTCGTTAGCAAACATACTTTGGATTATTTGAAGTGTAAGCTGAGCAACCTAAGGTGAGTTTCACTAACCCTTTAATTGTGAGCCCGTTTGGGTCACAACGAATATACTTAACGGAAAACAACGCTGACATTTTGAGGTATTGCCAAATGGGATATCTGTTATGGAAGTTGGAGTGTTTTATGGGAACACTTGCAACTGTCCATCCTTGGGGTTTCAAATGAAATCCGCAACTAACCACTTAATACTTACACTCATTTTGGATTTCAAATGAAATCCGGAACAACCATTTTGACACTTAAACTCTTTTTAGGATTTCAAATGAAATCCAGAACAAACGGTTTTAATATGACTAGTGTAGGTTAAAGTCTAAACCAAATGATATCACATGATTTCTAAGGATGCCTTAAAACTTAAAAGTCCTCAACAATTTAGTACCATTAATTTGCGAAGCGAGGGGATGTTGGGTAGATCTACTGAGGGTTTGACAAACCCTGCTCCGCGGTACACAAATGTGTAGCCAACCGGTTGGAGGCCGAACGGAGTACAATATCAGCCTATTTTAGTTGTGGGTCCCATGAGGAACACAACTGGAGGCACAACCATCGGCAAATGCCGAACTCTGTTACGTCAGCTTTGGTACGAACTTCCTTAGTGCATGGAAACCGGATTAGCTACCCGCGATATCGGTTGACCGCTTTAATCTTTACTTAACTAGTGCATATTCGATAATTCAACACTTGGCAAATTTTTTGCAAAACTATTACTCATTTATATGTTGATACATACGCTTATGGGACCGGGCCGCTGCATGACATGCCCACTGTGAACTCACCAACCGTTAGGTTGACACTTGTGTGGTTTTCACTTTCGCAGATCGCTGAGGAGTATCCACTGGAGGTTGGCATGGCACCCGAAGATACTTATTTTATTTTGAACTTAAATTGGGAATCAAACAACAATTTATGTTTTGTAATTAAAGCACGTGGTTAGTGCTAAGATACTCATGTTTTCTTTCCGCTGCAAACTTCTAAACTGTTTTATGATGAATGTTTGGACTTTACTCTGATTCGTTTAGTATTTGTAACTAATGGTTATGGTCCTGGTTTGCTCGCACCCCTTAACGGTATAAACTCCGTTAGTGGCTAATTTGGGGGTGTGACAACAACAATCAATGACTAACCACAACCAAAATCCATCCTTCTAATCGGATCCTACACAAATATACTTTAGGAGAACCGTTCGTAATTTTAATAAAAAATAAATACTTTATTTTATGGTACGATTACAACAAAAGAAATATAATCTATTACAATACAAAGAAAATAAAGTTCTACTCCTATCAACACGATTACAAGGAAATAAAGAAGCTACGATACAAGGAAAGAAAAGAATTACAGTACAATTACAAGAAATAAAGAAATTACAATTACAAGAAATAAAATGAATAGACAATCAAATACAGTGATTAAAGTTTAACAGGTTTGATAAAATGAAATAAAAGTTTCAAAAGGTTTTAAGAATTTGGAGATGGAGACAGAAAGATAAAAGGTTGTATTAAAATCTTGAAAGCATAGAAATCGATGAAGGAAAACAAAGTTTTTGGCAAAGGAATCAGGTCAAAACCCGGGTCCCTTAAAATAAAAATTCCGGGTCTACCGAAGATCCGTTTTGTTTCCCAGGGTAGAATCGCCTAAACCGTATTGTACGGCCGGGATAACTCTAAGCTTGAAAATACCTTCGAGTTCTTGAAGTTTTTGACGAACAAGATGAAGATTGGAAGAAGAGAGAGGGCTGAGAAGAGAGAAAGAATTCTGTGTGAATTCCTGTGTCTTTAGCCTCAACTAATGAGGCCGTATTTATAGTGGATTGGAGTGGCTTGTTGAGCACACAAAAATAGTTTGTAGTCAAACTTTGCGTTAAACGTCTTAATGCAAATTGATTTCTAATTAACGCGGAATTACCTTAATTAGCTCAAAACGCGTTTACAGCTATACACCGCGTAACAGTCGTTTTTCCGGAAGAACTGATCTTCCGGTCCGTTCCAACTTCAACCGAAAATTCTTCCGGTTCAACTTCAACCAGAACTACTGTTCAGGTTGAACTTGTTTCCGTCCGGACCACACAGGTCCGCTTGACCCATTTTCTGGTTGAACTGGTTCCGCCTGAACCTGTTCTTTCGGTTCAACTCACCACTCTGCTTGGACTTCAACCGGACCAGCTTCCGGTTGAACTAAAAAACAATAAGGCGGCTATCAAGAGGCTCGTGGCGATGCGAAGTGCAAAGTGCGCCATCAAAGCGCCACATTGCGCCTCATACGCCCACGCCACGCGCGCATGCGTGTGCGAGTGCGAGTGCGAGTTAGGGGTGCTTCGCACCCCTCAGGGTCGAAGGGATGTGTCCTACTAAAGGAAACAATAGTTGGTAAGGTTCCCACCTTATAAAACACTTTTGGTTTCATTCCCCAACCAATGTGGGATGAGTTAACATGCTATCCTTAGCATTTTTCTCTCTAATTTTCGCAGGTTCACATGTTGCGAGACCTCAACTTTGAGCTTCGATATCTCATTCATACGAGCTCGGATTTGGACGTTGTTTGATGCGTTGGAAAGCCCTCACAACGTACTACACAAAACCATAAAGTACAGAGGCAACAACCTATGTTATTTGTATTTTATTTTAGTCCAAATTTGGTGAAAAACACATTTTCACACTTAGTGAAAAAAACTCATTTTCCACTAGTTTTTCTCCCAAAATTCCAACATATACATGCCCAGAAAGATATCGAACCATAAAAAACACCCGGACTTGAAATAAATAATTGCACCCAATAAAGATTTTGATATCATCTCACAGCAGCGTCGCAATCAGCATAAATTGATGGTGAACAATTCTAATTAAAAAGTAGAGCAATTAGCATAAATTGTGAAAAACAAAACTGAGGAAAATAAACTGTATCTCATGTTTGTAACTATTGGGAACATGTTTAATCCATTGCCAAAGCACATTATAACAATGACCAAATACATAATTTGGAAGGAAATCGTGCATCAGATTAGGGTTTTGACTCACCGCCATCAAGAGTAGCCGCTGTACACTTCTTCGAAAACATCCAGCCGAAAGCTCTTAGTATTGGCGTTCTTAACCGTCAAATGCCTCGCTCATCTCGACGGAAGCGAATCCGCATCAATCAATAGAATTGATCTGGTATGCCATTACTCTATTTGAATTGGCCGTATGAGTTGAACATAGTGAAACGAATCCTCATCTCACGCATAGGTAGCTGCGAACAAGGAAGAAAAAGAAGGACATGTAAGCCAATGCAGTCTTAGCTCATGTTGCTGCCAACAACTCCGATGTTGTTGAATTCGTTGGAGGAAGAGCTGCTATTGAATTTCTTGGAGTAAGGGCTTTTTTAAAAGGTGTAGCTGCAATCGGGCTTCGACTTGTACTTGAATCGATCTTGCCTTGGTGTTGACCCGAAGTGGGAGATTGACCTTTCTCCTCCATTAACAAACTAAATAAGAAAGCATCAAATCCCGATCTTCTCACCATTTTCTCTTTGAATAGCTATCCCTTTGTACTCAAGGGATGAAGGAATAGATGCAAACTAAGAAGACTTGTAAATCGGTTCAGATTTAGCATTCCTAAATAAAGGACCAGCAGCAGCAGAGACCATTTTTTCTCTTTCACTCCGTAAAAGAGTTAGTATATTCGGACTCATAGTAGGAAAGACGAGCTAAGCTTGAAACTGAAACTACTAGGCAACAAGTCTTTGATTCGATTGATTTTCACTCTTTCGTCCAAAAACTATAACTAATCTATCAGCCAAGCCCTTCTGACTCTCCTATTCGTCCAGTTAAGAAAGGCCGCTTCGGGCGCCTTTGTTTTCTTTTGCGTCTGGGGCTGGTGCAAATTGAGTCTATAGTTCTGGTCTTCATCCCAAAAATGATGGATTTTAAGTTTTGACTTTCCTTCCTGAGCACGAGAGGCGTAATGATCTGGGCACTGAGAGGCTCGGTGAAATAAACATGTTTGTGAAGATGCGGACAGAAAGAATCAAATTAGGATGGGAATGACATGCTCAAGAAAGTCAGAAAGCCTAGGTGCCACACCAATGCAGACAGAGAGGTAAGAGCTGGAAGAGAGGATCAGATGAATTGAACAATCGTTTTCGATATCCTGGTGCGGAGCTTGGCCAATCTCTCCCCATCTATGAGCTGATTGAGTGAGAACCCGCTCTTTCTCTTTGACACAGAAAATAGTCTATCTAATCAAGGTATACCAGGCCTAGTAGGAGGCAAATCTCCTATTGTTCTTACAGAATATGCTCTTCTTATTCGCTTTGCATGAACTTATTCCTTCTAGCTTGTTTGTTTTGAGCTGTGGTACCTAACCCCGAACCGAAGTTGGGAACTGCGAGCATAAAGCGTCAGGCATCAGGCCTCAGGTAAAAGAGGTTGGCATCGAGTAAGGGACCCTAGCCTCGTGCGAGGTATGCAAACATGGCAAGGAGTCCGAAGCTGGTATCAGAGGTAGGTGAAATTGAGTTAGGCACTCAAGGCATCTACGGGCACCATGCTGAAGGAAGTAGGCAAGTCTGTATCTGCTACAAGCACAAGCGAGGCATGGGATGGCCTTTCTATTCAAACTCTTGATCTCGGAAATGGAAAGTTGCGCAACAATCAAGCCTATGGCCGACCCCTTCCATTACTCAATAGGCCGCGCCCTAACTTCAATCAAGCTGAAGACGAGATTCCAAAGCCCAACCTCACTAAAGAGAATCACACGTTTGAGGAACCAGATGGAATGGTAACCAACTCCCCCTTAGTGACTTTCCTTAATTCCCCTTTTCGGAATCGGGATTCCATCCAGTAGCAGGGAACCCTACACATAGTCTTTTTAAGATTAGGTTTAGGATCAGACGGAAGGAAGACTTTTTCACTCAAAGCAAAGGAGCCCACTTCCTATTCCCCTAGGACAATTACCAGATCAGCACAAGACGCATAAAAGACTTTATCTCGTCGTAGGTAGTCGCTTGCTACCGCTCTTCCTGTGCCATCCCGCCTGTGAACTATATCATTTGACGAGTCCAATACATTAGTCGTCGCTAAGTCCGCCTCATGGAGCACCCTTAGTATCCGGAGAAGAAGATGATAGTTGATAGATAAGAAAGAGGGCTAAGATAATTTATCCTTGTGATGCAGCAGAAGCTTCGCTTTCCTCCCCCTATTGGTCAAGCATGATCTTTTCGAAACAATCATTTCAGCAGGGTACGGTGTACCGCGCTTTGCTGCTTGATGGGCATTGCTTGCTTAATATACCATAATGAGTACTGTTTTACCCACGCCAGCTCCCCCGAATAGTCTGATTTTTCCTCCACGACGATAAGGGCTAAAAGATCTATAAAAAAAGTAAGTTGGAAGGAATCCACCGGTTAAACGGAGTTGCCCGGAGAATGAACTCCAGGAAGGTTGAATATAATGAATAGAATATGATAAAATATGAGAAAGTAGTCAAAATAAATATGAATCAACACCTTCAATAAAAAAATTTCTTCTTCCCAGATTCTTCTTTTTTTTCTTACGACACGAGAATTCAATCCGGATTCTTGGATTTTTCCAACAAAATATAAATCCGCGTTTGAGTTCGGATGGGGGTTTGAATTCAAATGAATAAAGAGTAAACCTATATTTTTCAGGCTCTAAGACTAAAACTAGGAGTTCTAGTGGTCGACTCGGTTCTTTCAAATTGTTTCTCATTATTAAGAAAAGGTAACAAAGATAAAATACGGGCTTGTTTTATTTTATAGCAATAGTAATTAATCATTCCACCTTTCACTTCCCCGTGGCATTGCCTTTGATTCTGGCTTTAGATTAGGTTCTTGCTTATAATAGGAGATCAATTTTTCATTCTCTTTCCCAGTTCAGTGCACTATAAGCTATTAAAGAAGAGCTTAGGGCTATGGTCTCACTTTCCCTAGTCTCATAATCAAAGACTACTAACCAATCCTAATATGTGAATAGCTTAGGTGCCGTGGACTCTCTTGCTTACCGTATACTCTCAGTATTAATTCATATTAGGTTAGTCTTAGTTAGTGATCCCGGCTTAGTGAGTCCTTTCTTCAGTGATGAACTGTTGGCGGCAATCCTACATTTTGTCTCTGTGGACTGAGGAGAAAGGGGCTCGGCGGGAAGAGGATTGTACCGTGAGAGAAGCAAGGAGGTCAACCTCTTTCAAATATACAACATGGATTCTTTTTAAACTTATTTTTTAGTGTTGTCTATTTTTTATTAACCTTTTTTAAACGTTTTTATTTTCAATTTTGTAATAATTTTTTAAAACTTTTTTTAACTTTTAATTTTTTACGTTTTTAATATTTTTTTTATTTTTCTTAACTTATTTTTTTACGTTTTAAATTAATTTTTAAAAAACTTTTTACTAGTTTTTTTTTAATTTACTTTTTATATTTTTAATATAATATTTTTTTGTTTTCTTTACTTATGTTTACGTTTTAAATAACTTCTTTACTCTTATTAAACATACTTAAAACTTTTTATTAACTTTTTTTACTATTTTAATTTATTTTCGTAAAACATTTTATTAGTTTCTTTTTATTTATTTTTATGTTTTTAAAAAAAATATATTTTTTACTTTTGTAAGTTTAATGCCTACGTGCATGCAATATAGACATTAACAACCATGTAACATATGCTTACGAGCATGCAGTGATATGTAACATATATGGAACGAGATTGATTTTTTATGCTTTAACCATACATGATTGTTCGATAAGATTGAACTTTTCTTTTGCTTGTCTTATACACCTTTTAATTTGGTATTCTTGGATTTCTTCATTACCAATCCTTTTTTCATATTTTTCTACTGACAGTGTGTAAGTATGTTTGCACCAATTTAACAACAACCTACACCCTTATATTAGTGAAAAACCTATTTACATGTTTGTTACACCACACTTCAAGTTTGTAAGAACTCACTGTATTGGTGTAGCAAGAACCTGATACAAGTGACATTATGTGCACATGCAACACAATACTATTTAACTACTTGTTAGTAGGTTTCTATAATGAATAGGTAAATATATGTAAGAAGATGCAACCAAGTAACAAATGTCTACGAGCATGCAATATATTAACAATCATGTAACATATATCTACGAGCATGCAATGATATGTAACATATATGGAACAAGATTCAATCCTACTTTAACCATACCCGATTGTTTGTAAGATTGAACTTTTCTCTACTTCTTTTATACACCATTTAATTTGGTATTCTTGGATTTCCTCATTACCGATCCCCTTTTCATATTTTTCTTACGGAATCTTACGTGTAAGAACGTTTGCACCAATTTAACAATATACACCTTTTATTAGTGTAAAAACATGTTTACATGTTTGTTACACCATGCTTCAAGTATGTAAGAGCTCGCTGCTTTGATATAACAAGAACATGATACAAGTGTGTAACATTATATGCATTGATGTAGCAAGGACCCGATACACCCTTTTATTAGTGTAAAAACATATATGTAATTGTTGGTTACCCATACGTAACTGTTCCTTGCATACATGTAACAACATGCATTCAAAAAACTGATAATTTTGAGATCTTGTTGTTGATAATTTTGAGATCCTTTAATGTTGTTTTTGGTGCTTGCAAAAAAAAAATAATAATTTTGAGATCTTGGTATCGTTTTGGTGCTAGTATTATCATGGTTTTAGTTTTCGACGGTTGGTAACCTTTTACTACAAGTTGGTATGACTCTGTTATGAAAATGTAACGTATATCTAAGAGTATGCAATCATGTAACAAATTCCTACGATCATGTAATATAGACAACAACAACTATGTAACAGATGCCTACGATCATGCAACCATGTAAAAACTTGTTTACATTTTTGTTACATAACGCTTCAGGTTTGTAAAAACTAGCTACGTTGTTGTAGCAAAAAAATGTGTTTGCGGAAAATGTGTTTGGGCATTTACCTGATTGCTAATTTATTTATAGAAAATGAGAGAGAAGAAAATCTGATATATAGATCAATGATAGCGAAATTTAAATATTTATATTTTTTAATATTTTACATACGTGTAACTGCTCGTTTCATATATGTATATGTTCGCTACACATATGTAATTGTTCGTTACATACGTGTAAAGCCTCTCAACGTAATTTTCTTTAATGATCTAATTAACTTAACCAAACCAATCTCAGCCATGAGATTAAAAGATCTAAGATCTAAAAAAGGGGTCTACGGGTCTACACTTTTTAAGGGGGTCTACATGAACCTCACTATATATATGTGGTAAGGATCCTGCGAAAACACTTTATATTGCGAAAACGCAGAAACCATTATTAAAACCTACATAACTTCTTCATACGTTAATGGTTTTTTAATAAAATCTGCGTCAAAAGTCTTATAATTACGCTCTCTCTGGATAAAAAACGAATTATAATGCGAAAAAATATTTCTTATGTTAAAAACATATTAAAAACACTAAAATATTTATGCTACTAATGATAATGAAACATAATGCACATGTGCAACATATAATTAAAAAGTTATAAAATGTTATTTTTTTCTTCAGTTTTAAAGATAAGACAACTATAAGATTTAGGGTGTATTTTTTTTAAAACTATTAATGTATACCACATATATGAGTTTTTTTTTTGTGTGATGCACATGTGAATCATTCCAAAAAACAAAAAAAAAATGACGAAAATATAACACATATGGTGCGACTTAGAAAAGAAAATATTAACTCACACTAAAAGCATGAGTTTTGTTTTGTGATGCACAAAAAAAACGTTAATTTTTTTAGTTTTTATTAAATTAAAGATAACATAATTATAAGACTTTTGGTAGAAATTTTTTCAAAAAAAAATTAACGTATGAAAAAAGTTATGTAGCTTTTAAGATGATATTCGCGTTTTCGCAAAATAAATATGTTTTCGCATGATCCTTACCCTATATATATATATATATATATATATATATATATATATATATATATATATATATAGGTGAAAGTTCAAATACAAAGGGTTTTCTCCGTGTGAAGCGTGTGAAGAAAAGAGAGGCCGACACGTGGCGTTTTCTTTTTGGACGCGGAGGGGCATTTTTATCAATTTAAAGTTTTTAATTAAAATAGACGGTAGATTACGTCACAACGTTTGTTTTTAATTATGTATGTTTTGCGTGATTTGTTGTAAGGTGTTTTATATCGAGTTTCTTCACGCGTCAAAATATAAACCACATGCGTGATTGTAGAAAGTCATTTTTTAATTTTTTTTTTACTTATGTTCATGTTTTTTTTTTCTTTTTGTAAGAGTTTTTATGTTTGCGTTTTTATTTATAATTGCGTAATTTTACTTTTTTGTATTTTTTTGTGTTTATTGTTTTGCGTGAATATTATATTTTTGTGTTTTTAATTATATGTCGTTGCGTGGTTGTAACCTTAATTTATGAGTTATTTCGCGTGAAATTAAAAGTAAAATGCGTGATAATATAATCTCAATTTTTTTGAACTTATGTTCTTGTATTTTTAGCGGGATTCATACACAATTTATAGTGTGCATAATAATGTTGTATTTTATTGTTACACTTGCGTATTTTTAAGGTTGATTTTGTTTTTTGCAGAATCATTGATAAAGTTTAAGAAGTTTTGTTTTAGTTTTTACTAGAGTTTTCTATGTTTGCGTGATTATTTTAATATGTGCGTAATTTTACCGTTTGGGTGATTAGTTTATAGTTTGCGTAATTCTAAGTTCGATTTGTTTTTTATATATTACTGGTTAGTTTTTGTTTTTTTTTAATAATCATTTTTTGATGTGTTTTTTATTTTTAGTAATGTGCATAAATTAAAGTAAACATAAACCAACCAACATAAATGAAGAATAAAATGAAGAAATATAAAAATTATTATTATTAACAGGGATACATTCTACTGATATCCTTATAAAAAAAACTTTTTTTTTAACTCAAGAGAGATAGCCTCGAGTATTTTGATTATTGTTTCCATCTACTCCATATCCGTTTTGTCCTGGTCTATCATGAACAAACGGACAATGTCTTGAAGTGAATTCTTTGGCAGACTGCTTATCTTCTGCGCGATTTCGTCTCTGGCTTGCGTGTTTTCTTGGAGGCTTTCGAAATTTTGTTCGAGGACGTCTATCAGCAGTTTCTCTTTGTTGAACTCCAGCATTATTTTTCGAGTTAGTTTCTCCTTGAGAGCGTTGTTGTTGGCTTCTGTGGTGTTGGAGGAAGATGAAGACATTTTTTCGTTTATCTGTTTTTTTTTTGTGATTTGATGTTTAATTTAATGAACTGTGTTTGAGTGATTTTAAAATGCAATCGAGTGCCTAGTTTTATAGACGGTGGATGATGAGATTCGCGTGGTATTAAATGTGTCACCTGCATTTTTATTTATTACCGTATTAATGGGGACGGTTTGGGGAGGTGAAATGGAAGCGATTTAACTTTTTTTTTTTGAGTTTATTATGTAATTTTTTTTCATCCGACATGTCATTTTTCCTCCATTTTTCTGTTCTGTATATATATATTGTTTTTCTTCATACACATTCCGTAATCAACGCACAAAGTCCCCAAATCTCCCATATATCCCAGACCTAAATTCAATATTCTCATCCTTTTAACATAAAAAAACAGGGTCTTCTTTTAACCCTAACTCTGCATCTAAAAACGCAGTCATGCAAATTGTTGAACAAATGCATGCGAAAGAATCGAATGATGATCACATAATGCATAATTCTTTCGCCATGATCAGGGTCTTACTATCAACAACATCAAAGGCCACATCAGGATGCTCAAGGAGCTTGTGGATGAGCCGGAGTCCGCGATGAAAGACGCTGCTACTGAGTATATTACTCAGCAGCTGGAGCTGAACGAGGAGATTCATACCCTCCTTAGTGGTGTTGTCGATAACACCATTAAGAAGGTTAAGGACATGGTGGAGGCTGCTGAAATATTTAAGAAGATTTAGGCACCCATTTTTTGGGTTTTTTTTTTTTGATGTTTTTATGATGTTTTTTTATCTTTAGTATTATATTTCCACTTGTAAATTTTTATAAATATTAATATATGACACTCTTTTCTTTCTTTTTAATCTATTATATGCTTTTGTATTATATTGTTTGCGTTATTTTATTTTGAACAACATGCTTTATTTTATTAAGTGTGAAACATGTGGTTTTTGTGAGTTTTCTGGAGTGTATGCGTAATTTTTAATTAGAACAACGTGTGTGATTTTTTAAATATATATATATATATATATATATATATATATATATATATGTTAGTTACTTAAATCATGTTGGCTACTAATATGTAAATTTTTAAGTATGTTAGGCTATTTAATGCGTGATTTTTTAACAGGTGCGATTATGTTCTGTGTGTTTGCGTTATTTTTTACTAACAGCATGCGTTTTTTTATAATTGTAAGACATGTAGGTTGTGTTTTATGAGTTTTTTAGAGTGTATGTGTTATTTTTATATCAAATATGCATTATTTTATGTAAAAAAGTAAATGGTGCGTTATTTATTTTGAATACATGTGTTTTTGTTAGGTGCAAGACAGTTAGTTTGTTTTTTTGTGATTTTTTTAGCGTGTATGCGTTATTTTATGTATAAAAAGTAAGGGTGCGCTATTTATTGGAATATATGCGTTTTTTTTAATAAAGCGTAAGACAGTTGGTTAAGTTTTTGTTTTTGTGAATTTTTTAAAGTGTATGTGTGATTTTTATTTTAAATATGCGTTATTTGTTTAAAGGTTAAAGGTTTGCGTTGTTTTTGTTTTGATGCGTAAATATTTTTACGTATGCGTGTTTCATTTAAAGTTGAAAAGACTTTAGTACCCTTTTTAATGACTCCACGTCTTTTTTTAAAATAATTAATCTTGTTTTATTTTAGCGCCGTTAGATAAAAAAAAGCCCGCATATGCACGACCGAGATCCCTTCGCACACTTCGCATGGAAAACATCTTTTATACAATAACTTTGCCCTATATATATATGTAGACGTTTAAACGAGAACTAAAAAAATTACAAAAACCATTCTGAACCACATATTAATTAAATTAATTTAATTAGATTAATTATATTGTAACTTTCAAAAAGGATAAAATAGGAACTAGAGTATAAATTTATAAACAGCCAATTTGATCGTGGGCAAATTTAGAATACATTTCTATTTTGATTTTGATAGGGAATTAATTTTAAAACCTCCATTTCCATTTTTACTTTGATATTCCTGTAAACTTAATTAAGACCTGTGGATTTGTGGCAAGCATTTCAAGACAAAATAAAAGTCAATATATTTTATTTTAATATTACTTTTAAGGAAAAACTTTATAGAAATATTACCAAGTTTTAAGTTTGTTTCAATTAAATACCTCATATTTCTTTTGTTCCAATTAAATACCTCAACTTTCATGTGATGTTCAAATTATAGATATTTTACCTATTCAATAGGTTGTCATGTTGATGTGGCATAACTTTCCTTTTTTTTTTTTATTTAGTTAACAATGATGTGGAATTAAATTTAATTATTTAGATTTATAAATTATAAATTTTCTTTTTAAATCAAAATCAACTATCAGTTTTTTAATCATAAATTAGATATAATAGGAAAATTACTAACCTATGGTTCTCGTTTTAAACGGGTTGCTCATAGAAGCGTAAAAAGATGATAGAGGTTGTAAGTTTTTGTAATTACTTCACCATTGGTTGCTTCTAGATTGAAAGATCTTACGTACAAATCAATTGAAAAGAAATTATAATATTCAATAAATATGGTAAAATTTCATAAAATAATCACTCATCTCAAAATTACAAAAAAAATAATAATAATAAATATCGAACATAATTTCAAATAGGTTATCTACAGTTACAGAAAATTTCAAAACAAAACTCCAAACCAATATTGAAAAATCCAAATAATTATATTTAATTCCACATCATTATTAAATAAATAAAAAGAAAAAGGAAAGTTATGTCACATCGGTATGGCATCCTATTGAATAAGTAAAATATCTATGATTATAACATCACATGAAAGTTGAGGTATTTAATTGGAACAAAAAAAGTATGAGGTATTTAATTGGAACAAACTTGAAACTTGGTTACATTTCTATAAAGTTTCCCCTACTTTTAACTAGTCTTTTATGCCCGTGCATTACACGTTTGGGACTAAAAATTAGTTTGCAACGAATGAAGATCACATTGTTTAGATTTTTTATTTGTGTCCGTGGGCTGCAACGTCATTTCGACAAACATTCTTAATCCAACAACATTTTTCTTTGTTATGATTAGTCAAACATACACAATTTTAATCCAACAAAATTTCACTTGTTATGATTATTATTGTTATGATTATTATTGTGATTTAAAAGATATCACATGAAAAGCTCGTATCGTTTCTCGATCACGATCAAGAAATTAAACATTAGTAAACATTTAAAAAAAAAAAAAGGTTTGACAGATGACCTCGAGGTTGACTGGGCCTCTTTGACCAATACAAAAAACATGACTATCCAAAGCACATGAACTCAAGGTATGCCTTTACTTCCAAAATGTAAGAAATAAGTGTGTGCACCTGCAAGCACTCTCCAAACATTTATCTAACGTAGTTCTAAACTACTAAATTTAGAAAAATGATGCAGAATCAATATAAAAATTCATAAATGCAAAACCCATAACATGTGTAATTGCTTATATGAAAACAAACAACGAAACAATTTTGAAATTATCGACTACAGTGGCGATATTTCATAAAAATAAATTGTAGAAGCAGAATCCATAACATGTGTAATTCTAATCCTTAAGCCTTCATCATAGTATGAAAATAAACATACATGTGAAGAAAGAAGAGTGGTCTCAAAGAAAAGAACTTGCAAAGAAAAATAATTCATTTACCTGCATACATCAAGGGCCATTAGAAACTTCCAATCCAACATATATATTTTAAAGAAAAAAGTATAGTGTTATCTTCATAAAAATGCGCCTTCAAATCCATATAGTGTTATCTTCATTAAACATATAAATTGGTTACTATTGAGAGAGGCAGAAAAAGTTTAATATGTGAAAAGCTAATTACCTGATTAAACACATAAATTTTCTATGCCGAGGAGTCAACTGGTTTCCAAAAAGACATTTGTTACCCACAATAATAGACCACTACTCAATGATCGATTATCCATTCCACTTGCAACCAGAAACCTAAAAATATCACAAATGTATTCAATTCCATCAATCATGTATTGAAAAAAAAAAGTTGTAACCCACAATAATTGACAACTAATCAATGATCATATGATCATATGTTGATCTGAAAAAAAATCCCTAAAACATAGTGACACCCACAATTGAAAACCTAAAAAATTTGTGTGACGCCCACTCCCAGACTTGGCTCTAGAAGGGGTCACTCATCGGATTAACTCATGAACACAAGGTAATAACAGAGATAACTAAGCAGCGGAAATTTCAAACTTTTATTTATATGCCAAGTACTACAAAGTAAATGAGATAATTTACATAAGGCAATACTAACTATTACTACGTTTTATTTCTATAACTATGTCAGCTCGCCAAAAGCCTTCCTTTTTCGATAGCTTTCCTATCTAATCCCTTATCACAAGGGCCTTCTCATAAATAGTCGAAGCCTCACCCTGACCTGACATACATACATACATTTTTGGAAAAGGTCAGCTTACGCTAGTGAGTTCTATATTTTAAAAACTTTACCTCGGTGTGAGGTTTAAAACCCTTGGACCTGCAAGATCCATTTTTCATAAACAATATAACACATAACTGAATCATACAAACCATAACAGTCATTTGTAACTAGGCACATTTTTCAATAGGAGGTATCTGCCCCGCTAACCCTTTCATTACTTCACAGTCTATACTTCCATCTGCTAATTTATAAGCAGAGACTAAGCTATGCTCTTCTTACTAACTTCCATCCGCTGTTATATCAGCAGAGACCTATCTTCCATCCGCTATTTGCAGAGATTTACTTCCATCCGCTATAAGCAGCGATCTATCTTCCATCCGCTATAAGCAGAGATCTATCTTGCATCCGCTATAAGCAGAGACGATGTTCTATAACAATTTCATCTCCCTAGTACTACTACCACCCCTAGTTAAATACCCAGGTGACTTAGGGTTACTAGCAAACAGTGATAAGGTCTTCATATACTACAACAAGTGGAGATCCCCCAATTTACCATGGGTGTATGTATACAGGATGTACCAGCAGCGTATCCTCCACACTTTTGATACCGGGTAACTAATATTATTATGTATATATATAGGAAGTACCAGCGGCGTATCCACCACATAATAATAAAGCAAATGCATCACCTGTTATCATATAATCATACATATGCACTATAGCGTTTACTAATAATTCCTTTATCACTTGACTATTTAAGTTCAAAGCAAGCATAGCACATATCATACTATAGTCATTATTACGTTATAACACGTAAATGATTTAACATCATATTCATAACATATCATATATATATATATATATATATATATATATATATATATATATTTAACAGTTAACACATTAACAGTTAATATATATTCACTTAAAGGCTATATAAATAGGCATCATTTCAGTTATAAATCATTTGAATGCATTTTATAACATTTGTATGTATATCAGCCCGAAAACATTTAAAACATTTAAAACATTCAAGAGTGGGCTCATAGAACTCACCTTATCTCTTTAACCGGTTACTTGGACAGAACTCCCACTACGATTCCCGATTTAACCTAATTTGCGTATCGTATGGCGTTAACACAAGGCTTTATACAACAAACACTTCCTATGTTTATTTTAATATCTTATTATCTTAATAAAATTTAATTATTAAGTCTATCCCTTTTTAAAGGTTAAAATGACCAAAATGCCCTTTAGGCAGTTATCCTTTTCTTTTCATGATAATATGAAGACACGCATTCCTATAAGTAAACGCTCACCCCGGGATAGCCCAGTGAGGTATGCCAGGTCCCAGTTGGAATTTATGCGACACCCCCGCTTTGCCAGAAACCCCAGAGTACAGGCGCTTACCCTTCCGGTCCGCACGAACTTCTAAATATCCGATTAACTCGGTATCTTTAATACTTTGTTATTTATCCAATTTAAACTCATATATGTTTATTATATTTATAAACATGTTACCATACCAAAAATCAAGTCCCATACCCTCCGGATTATTTTATATTAAATAATCTTATTTAGAAACCCTAATTTCCCGTTTTTCTCATCTCTTTATTAAAACTCATTTTTATTCAAAACCAACTTAGGATATTATCCATTATAACATTTTATAATATCCTTTAAAATAGCAAAGCTTAATTCAAAACCGTTTACTCGATTTGGGCAGAACAACGTCACGAAAACCCTAATTTTGACCCGTTAACAAAACCTTTACCAAACCTTTTCCAATTGTGAAATAAACTTAGGGCTTTCTTAAAATACATCATTTTAGTATGGCTACTCTTTAGGATTACCTACAAAATTCAGACCCTAATTCCCACCCGATCACCCAATTTCATCAAAACAAGCTCAAGAACCCTAATTTTTAAACATTTTTAGAAATCATACTTAGAGGCAATATTATCAAAAACTAAAAGAAGTTATTATTAATCATACCTAATGATGGTTGACTACTAAATTTTAGCCTCTAACTCCACACCATTTAGTCGAATTTTGCAGAAGAAGGGCTGGTCCAGAAAAGGGTTTTTATGATGAAGATTTGATGAATTGGTGAGTTAGAAGTGATGTTAGATCGAGTATTTATAGCCCCTGGATTCATCTCAGCCCCCTCCAAGTGTCCATGGTGATTAACTACTCAAAAACTACGCGTAGCAGCTGAATTTTGGGCTGCAAGTTAAGGGACGTGGCTCAAAAACGAGCCAAACAAGTTTCTGCTGCAGGTCGCGACCCATGCGGACTGCATATGTTTCGCTGGGTGCATGCATGCGGTCCGCATGCATGCTCCACCCCACTATTTTTATTTTTAGTCCCTCAGATTTGGTCTAGTGCATTTTAACCCCCTGAACTTCTATTTAATTGTTATTTTATGCACTAAAATATTATGGGACATGTTTATAAAAGTTTCTAAGGCTCGGGACACGTACGATAATATACGTATACATACGTAGGGTTAGGTTCAAATGAGAACTTTTTCTTTTGGGAACTTTTGAGAACCATTCTGAGGCACTAATTTTCAAGGGGGGGGCATTCAAATTCATGGGGGGATTTCCATATATATAAACTAGTGGCTTAGAATGGTTCTCAAAAGTTCTCAAACCAAATTGGTTCTCAAATGATCCTCTCCCTACATACGTATATATATATATATATTATATATATATATATATATATATATATGTATCTTTCACCATTTTTCATTTTAGCCCCTCATACTTTTATATACTTATTATTTTATGTTCTGAATCACTTTGAGATATATCTCTAATACTTATTAAGGCTCGTGTCTCATAAGATAATATACATATATATATGTATATTTACACAAATTACACTTTCTACCCTTTTATTTTCTTGTTAATTATTATGTATGCATTTTTCACACGTTTAACTAATTAAACACGTATTTCCATATATATATTCATCAAATGAATATTCCACATGCATTTATATTATTAAACACATATTTACACATGTATTTCATATAACATAATCATGTAAAGGCATTTTCTCCCGGTTATCATTTATTTCTATCATATTAACGTTTAACTACGTTAGCATCATATATATCAATTATCTTTGATATAAAACACGTATCTACCTCATTTCCTTATCAATACGTGTATCATTCATGAAATCACTATCTTTTATCAGTTTATTACCCGGTAATGGGCAAACATGCATTTTCTACATACTTTACCACGTTTAGCTATCTAATACATATATCATATGTATCTATTATATTAATCGTGTATTCTTTACGTACTATCCAGTTTGGGATGTTACATTTTACTACTGGAACACCTAAAAAAACAGTAGTAATGAAATCCAACGATGGCGATTGAAACGAACGGAATCCAGGCGATTAAAACAAATGGGAATCCAAATTTGAATTGCGGTAGCTTTGTTTCTGATTTTTATTATATGTAGTAGCAAAAATACGAATTACATATAGTTTGGAGGAGATCTTTTTCAGGTTTGGTTTGCAGTAGGGGCCCATCGATTAGTTTGGAAGCTTTGGTTTGGAATAGTTTGTTTTTTCAGTAGCTTTGCTTAATTTTTGGTTTTTTTTTTAAACAGTAGCTAATTATGTTTGACCGATCTAATGTTTTATTTTCTATGTTGTTTTTTTTAAACAGTAGCTAATTATGTTTGACCGATCTAATTAGCTAATTATGTTTGACCCATATTGCCATGATGCTCATTTGCTGGCTTAAAACAGTATGACCGCCACCATTGTCATTATAATGGTCACATCATGGTAATAAGTTATCTTACAAGAGTTAAGATTTTGATTTGGACATGGTGAATCGGCATTGGCGGTGGTGGTGGCTGCAAGGAGGGTAGGGCATGGAGGTTAAAAAAAAAGCTAAATACCCCTTTTAAAGTAAAAGAGAATTAAAGGTTAAAGGGTATTTTAGTCATTTTATTAAAATTTAATAGAAAATTTAAACGGTGTTAGGTTTTTGGACTTAATTGGAACAAATTGAAAACCACGAGGAGGACATTGTTACAATTGAAAGTTTTGGACTAAAAGCGTTAATTGGGTCAAACCACAGGGACGAAAACCGTAATTTACTCGAAGTAAAATTAACTAGATCATCATTCAAACTGGTTGAACGAAATACTGAACCACTGGGTATGATCCACACAGATGTGTGTGATTTAAAATCCATTCCAACTAGAAATGGATTTAAATACTTCATCACGTTTATCGATGATTGCACAAAGTATTGTTATGTTTACTTGCTCAAAAGTAAAGACGAGGCAATTGAAGCTTTCATTGCTTATAAAACTGAAGTTGAGAATTACTTGAAAGGAAGATCAAGGTTGTACGAAAGCGATAGAGGTGGTGAGTATGTCTCACCATTTGCTGAATTCAGTTTGCAAAACGTAATTAGACATGAGTTCACTGCACCATATTCACCCCAATCAAATGGGATTCCTGAACGGAAAAATCGAACCTTGAAAGAAATGGTGAGTGCCATGTTAGTGAGTTTTGGTGTAAACCAAAACTTATGGGGGGATGCTATCCTTTCGACAAACTATCTTTTGAATAGGATACCCCATAAGAAAAGAGATGAAACCCCATACGAGTTATGGTGGAAAAGAAAACCGTCCTACGAATACCTCAAAGTGTGGGCGTGCCTAGCCAAGGTGGTTGCTCCACTACCTAAGCCTAAAAAGATAGGACCCAAAACTGTTGACTATATATTCATTGGATATCCAGATCACAGTAGCGCGTATCGCTTCCTTGTGCATGAATCCAAGATTCCCGAGATTCGCAAAGGAACGATACTGGAATCAAATAATGCCTCATTCTTTGAAAATATATTTCCATGCATTACAAAAGAATATGGAAATACATCTGGGGCAGATGATGAACGTGTTCATGATGAGCTAGTTTCGAAAGAACTAGAACGGGTTCCGGAAGAACCAGAACGTGTTCCGGAAGAACAAGAGCAATCTGAGGAAGAAGACGTTGAGCCTAGGTGAAGCAAGAGGGCTAGAACTAAAAAAGTCTTTTGGTCCTGATTTCTACACGTACATGGTAGAAAGTGAACCCAAAACATACCGTGAAGCGGCAACTTCCTCAGAAGGACCTCAATGGAGGGAGGCCATAAAAAGTGAAATAGATTCTATTTTATAAATTCATACATGGGAACTAGTGGATCTTCCTTCGGGATGCAAACTACTAGGTCATCGTTGGATCTTCAAGAGAAAGATGAAGCCTGATGGCTCCATAGACAAGTACAAGGCAAGACTGGTGGTCAAAATATACAAACAACAAGAAGGTCTAGATTACTTTGACACATATTCACCAGTAACTCGAATAACCTGCATAAGGTTGGTACTTGCTATTGCAGCCATTAGAAATTTGGAAGTTCACCAAATGGATGTGAAAACCGCTTTCTTAAATGGAAATCTAGAGAAAGAGATTTACATGGAACAACCAGAGGGCTTTAGAGCATCTGGACAAGAAAAGAAAGTGTCTAAACTGGTCAAATCCTTATATGGACTAAAGCAAGCTCCAAAACAATGGCATGAAAAGTTTGATCATGTCATGCTTGATTCTGGATTCAAGATCAATGAATGTGATAAGTGTGTGTATGTGAAAGACACACCATATGGTTATGTCATCTTGTGTCTATACGTTGATGACATGCTCATTGCTGGGAGTAATGATAAAATCAACAAAAGACACCTTGAAGGCAAGATTTGACATGAAAGACATGGGTTTAGCAGATGTAATTTTGGGAGTCAAAATCACACGATCAAAAGTGGACTTGCTTTAGGACAAACCCACTATGTGGACAAAATTCTTGAAAAGTTCAATGCAAATGACTCTAATGTAGCTAGAACTCCCATTGACACAAGTCAACATCTAGCTAAGAACAGAGGACAACCTGTTAACCAATTAGAGTATTCAAGAATTATTGGCAGTTTGATGTATTTGATGAGTTGTACCAGACCAGACTTAGCATATGCTGTAAGCAAGCTAAGTAGGTACATGAGTAATCCAAGTTTAACTCATTAGAGATATGTGACTAGGTTACTTAGGTACCTAAGGTACACAAGGGATTACAGGCTGCACTATAACAGATATCCTATAGTGATTGAAGGACACTGTGATGCAAACTGGATATCTGATACAAAGGATTCCAGAGCAACTAGTGGATATGTATTCACACTTGGAGGTGTAGCCATATCGTGGAAATCGTCGAAACAGACAGTTATTGCTAGATCCATGATGGAAGCAGAATTCATCGCTTTAGATAAAGTCGGTGAAGAGGGAGAATGGCTACGTCAATTTATGGAGGATATACAAAGATGACGTAAGCCGGCAACGGCCATATGTATACATTGTGATAGCCAATCGGCAATTGGCAGAGCTCATATGTGACGCCCACTCCCAGACTTGGCACTAGGAGGGGTCACTCATCGGATTTACTCATGAACACGTGGCACAACAGAGATAAGCAGCGGAAAATTTAAAACTTTTATTTATAATAAAGCCAAGTACGTAAAGTAACTGAGATAATTTACAAACTATCTATATAGCGACTAACTATATCCGTCTTTATTTATCTACAACTAGCCAGCACTTCCAACCGCTTCTCTAATAGCTTGCCCGATCAGTCTCTTATCACGAGGGCTCCGCCCTTGCTTCCAGACGTCTCACCTAAACCTGACATACATATGGTTTTGGGAAAAGGTCAGCTTACGCTGGTGAGTTCTACATTTTAAAAATATTACCTCATTCGTGAGGTTAAAACCTTTGAACCTGCAAAATCCCTTTTTACAACATAACAAGTCATACATAACATAACATCATAACCATACACGTTTCTCTAGAAAACATCTACCTCCATAACCTTTAACCCCTTATGACCTGAATTCCATACACCTCTATACCTTCTGGTCTCGAATACTGCTCAGGTGACTTTATTGGAAGCCCCCAACCTCAGTACCGACAACCGTTTCATTTCATCTATACCTTCCCGGTCTCGAAGACTGCTCGGGTGACTTCATCTGGAAGCCCCCAACCATTCAGCAACGACAACCGTCCTACTTCTTCTATACCTTCCCGGTCTCGAAGACTGCTCAGGTAACTTCATCTAGAAGCCCCCAACCATTCAGCAACGACAACCGTTCACGTAACCTTGACCCTCTTTAGACGTTCCATTTTATCGAACATCTCCTTAACCACCACAGTACTACTACCCGCCCCTAGTTAGATATTCAAATGACTCAGGTGTGCTAATAAACATGATAATGTACTCATATACTGCAACAAGTGAACATCCCCCAATTTACCTAGGTGTATGTATACAGGATGTACCAGCGGCGTATCCTCCACACTTTCAATATACTGGGTGACTATACTACCATGCTTGTATACAGGATGTACCGGCGGCGTATCCACCACATAATAATATAGCAAATGCACCACCTGTTCTCATATAATCATACATTCTCACTTGTGCGTTTATTAACAAACCCTTATCATTTGGATACCTAGTTTCAAAGCAAATATAGCACATAACTCTAACAATCATTTCATATGCATTGTTCTATCATCATCATTTCATATACAATACTAACACGTATAATGATTCATAAGTATTTTCATAACATAACACGTATCACTTTAACAGTTCATCAATTCATCAGTTAAGATAATCAAACTTTCAGATAAAAGCATTTCAAATACTTTTTAAGTAAACAGTTGAACATTGTATGTATATCAGCCCGAAAACATTAAAGCGTTTAAAACATTTAAAAGTGGGCTCATAGAACTCACCTTATCTCTTTACTTGTTAAACTCGGACAGAACCTCCGACAGAATCCTTGGTTAACCTAATTCGCGTATCGTATGGCATTAACGCAAGGTTTAACATTATAAACATATCCTATGTTTATTTATCTCTTATATTATCTTAATAACATCTAATTATTAAGGTTTACTTCTTTTAAGGTCAAAATGACCAAAATACCCCTATAGGTATATTATCTTCTTTTTATTGATAATTATGAAGACGCGCATTCCTATAAGTAGACACTCACTCCGGGGTCGCCCAGTGTTGGGATGCCATTGCCCAGATGGGATGGCGACACCCCCGCTATTGCCAGAAACCCCAGTGTACAGGTGTCTACCCTTCCGGTCCGCGCGAACCTCTAATATCCGATTACTCGGTATCTTTAATACTTTATCATTTATCCATTTTAACCTCATATATACTTATTATATATATAAACATAGTTCCATACCAAAATTCAAGTACCCATACCCTCCAGATTATTTTATATTAAATAATCATAATTCAAAACCCTAATTTCATGTATTTCTCGTTTCTTTATCAAAACTCATTTTCTTTTCAAACCAACTTAGGGTATCATCCATTATAACATTTTATAATATACTTTAAAATAGTAAAGCTTAATTCAAAACCGTTTGCTCAATTTGGGCAGAGTAACGTTATGAAAACCCTAATTTTGACCCGTTAACAAAACGTTCACCAAACCTTTTCCAATTGTGAAATAAACTTAGGGCTTTCTTAAAACACATTAATTTAGGATTACTTACAAAAATTCAGACCCTAATTCCCACCCGATCACCCGATTTAAGCAGAATAACATCAAGAACCCTAATTTTACATCATTTTTAGAAAGCATACTTAGAGATCAAATTAGACAAAACTGAAAGAGGTTATTGTTAAGCATACCAAATAAGGGGTGACTGCAGAAATTCGGCTCCTAACTCCTTCCGGTTTGAGAGAATTGCTCCGATGAAGTTTCTGGTTCGAATGAGGGTTTTTGGGTGGATTTTCAGTGAATTGGTGCATTGTTTGGATGAATTAAGGGTGCTATTTATAGCATTTTGATGCGTCTCAGGCTTCTAACACATCTTAAGGTGACTCACGATCAAAATCGACGCGTATGGAGCTCAAACTTGGCCTCCAAGTTCATTAACGTGGCAAAAAAACGAGCTGGTAGATATTTCTGCAATTCTGGACTCTAGGCGTATCGCGCCGGACTTGGTGGTGGCCTAGGCGATACGCGAGAGAATGGGTTTCCGGCCAGAATTTTGATTTTTACTCTTTTGGTCCCTCTACTTAGGTTTAATGCATTTCTAGCCCCCCGAACTTCTAACCTTTTATCATTTTATGTACTAAAACATTAAGGGACATATTTCTAACATTTTATAAGGTTTCTAAGGCTCGGGATTCGTACGATAACATATATATACATTTATATATATTTTCTTTATTAATTGCTAAATTACGTTTTAGCCCCTCAAACTTTACAATACTTATCATTTCACCTTATAAATCATATTAGGATATATTTTTACCATATTTTAAGCCTCGGGATACTTATATACGTATAATATCCGCATACATTTATAACTTTACAATAATTACACTTTTAGTCCTTTTACTTTCCCGTTAACTATTAACACACGTATCTATACGTATATATCCATTAATTCACACATGTATCATTATGTTATTCATATAAACACATATTCATTTCATACTTTATTTTCGTTAACGTTTAACACATCTGTTTATGCATATTTCATCATATTGGCCATTAAACATGTATTTCTAGCACATGCAACTTATCTAAAGCATAGTCTTACCACATTTATCAATTAAGCTCACGTATTTATAATATAAACACGTATTTACTATGTATATCATGTATCTGTGAAAATTGGGGTGTTACAACTCTACCCCCCTTAAACAGGGTTTCGTCCTCGAAACCTGTTCCATTCCCATCTTAAACATTCATTTCCAACTTTGCCATTCATCCGCATAACATAACCATTCATAACTCGTTAACATTTACTTTCGCGTTTCTGCATCTACCCTAAGGAAAACGTAACCCTAAGCTGTCTATGGTAGCTTGTTTACGGGATCCTTGATAATGCTTTCACATTTTCGGCTTGCTGTCCGTTAAAGAACTTAACTTCCTAGAACATAGGTTCTAATGGTTCTAATGTCTAAGCATACTGCAGCAAGCAATGGCACACATAACCTACTAAAGCAAACGAATAACGATTAACTATGATTTCTAACTACTCGAATTACCTGACGAGGTCTGGGGATCTCCTTCTATCATCTCCAACATACCATATGCCCTCGCAGGAGCCGTTCTCGGACCCGTGACATTCCCTGGGATGGCTCGAAGTGGTTTAGGGTTTAACACTAACTTAGGACAGTTCATCCTAAGGTGTCCCGCTTCCCCGCATTCGTAACATTTCTTACGTTCTGGGCAATTTCCAGAGAAGTGACCTTCCTTGCCGCACGTATAACATCTAGATGTTCCCAACCTACATTCTCCGAAATGAGTCTTATTGCATTTGTGGCACTTCGGCTTGTCGTCTTTCGAATCATTCTTCAACTTATTGTGGTGACTCCCATTGTCCTTCTTTGAAATTGCTTCTGACTCCGATTCCTTCCTCTTTGCTCCTTCTGGTTTACCGTTTGCACCGAACATCTCGTTGTAGAGATTGGAACTCAAATTCACTGTCGCCTTAAATGTCTTTGGTTCAGTTGCCTTGATCAACACCCTAACTCTACTCGGAAATCCCTGTACATAACGTTTCACCCTTTCAGCTTCAGGAGTAACTAAGGTAGGTAGCAGTCTCGCCATCGCGTTGAACTTTGAAGTGTATTCCCGGTGCGTCATGTTCCCAGCTTCCAACGTCAGAAAACTCCTCTCCAGTTGCTCCAGCTCACCTTTAGGGCAGAAATCTTCTAAAACTAACTTCTTCAGATCATTCCACTTCATTGCAGCAATAGCTCCTTCTTCTTCCGTCTGTTTGATCATCCCCCACCAGTGCAACGCTTCTGAGACAAACGAGTGGGCAGCATACTTCACGGCTTGGTTCTCACTACACTCACTAATCTCTATGACCGCTTCCATCTCATGAATCCACTGGAACGTAGCTAACGCATCTTGATTTCCGTCGAACAAAGGAGGTCTGCAACCGCTAAACGACTTAAACGAACATCCTACTCTAGGTTGTGTAGCTCCGGCACCTCTTCCTGCAGCTCCACCAGCTCCACGGGCTCCAGTAGCACCAATTCTCGCAGCTCCTTGAAGTTGAACTAATAAACCAGGTAGTGTCGTCTGCATTAAGCGTGTCATATCTGCCACCATAGCCGCTCTCTGCTCGTTAGTGAACGCATTAGCTCCGGCGTTATTCTCTGGTTCCGCACTCGCACGATCGCCTCTTGCAGCCATTTCCATATCCTAAATTAAGATGGATGACATTTCAGAATTTGTGTGACATAGAGTTTCCAAATTTTGAATTCATGATAAGTATATAAGTGCAGGATCCGATACAATTATATATTTACGATGCGTTCAAAACCCAGTTACTTCTAGCACACAATTCCCTAATGTCCACATCTCGCCTCTCTATCTTCATCCGCGACTCAAACCGATTCCTAAATTATCTTTCTGAACGTTCTTCTTCTCCTTGCACTTGGCCACACAACGGTTAGTACTTATGGTCTATTTACATGGAAAATGCCAAATTGCAGTAGCTAATTGCAATCGTGTATTTTCCATATACGCATACCGCAAGTCCCACCTATTATGTTCCTTATGCATATTCGTCCTTACGGGCACAAGCTATCCTGGCTGGCATCTACATTCTTATCTCAACTTACTCTACCTGGAGTCCTAGTTTAAGTTTAGATACCGCGCTTGTACCTAAATCTCTTAAACCAAGGCTCTGATACCAACTTGTGACGCCCACTCCCAGACTTGGCACTAGGAGGGGTCACTCATCGGATTTACTCATGAACACGTGGCACAACAGAGATAAGCAGCGGAAAATTTAAAACTTTTATTTATAATAAAGCCAAGTACGTAAAGTAACTGAGATAATTTACAAACTATCTATATAGCGACTAACTATATCCGTCTTTATTTATCTACAACTAGCCAGCACTTCCAACCGCTTCTCTAATAGCTTGCCCGATCAGTCTCTTATCACGAGGGCTCCGCCCTTGCTTCCAGACGTCTCACCTAAACCTGACATACATATGGTTTTGGGAAAAGGTCAGCTTACGCTGGTGAGTTCTACATTTTAAAAATATTACCTCATTCGTGAGGTTAAAACCTTTGAACCTGCAAAATCCCTTTACCTTTACGAAACATAACAAGTCATACATAACATAACATCATAACCATACACGTTTCTCTAGAAAACATCTACCTCCATAACCTTTAACCCCTTATGACCTGAATTCCATACACCTCTATACCTTCTGGTCTCGAATACTGCTCAGGTGACTTTATTGGAAGCCCCCAACCTCAGTACCGACAACCGTTTCATTTCATCTATACCTTCCCGGTCTCGAAGACTGCTCGGGTGACTTCATCTGGAAGCCCCCAACCATTCAGCAACGACAACCGTCCTACTTCTTCTATACCTTCCCGGTCTCGAAGACTGCTCAGGTAACTTCATCTAGAAGCCCCCAACCATTCAGCAACGACAACCGTTCACGTAACCTTGACCCTCTTTAGACGTTCCATTTTATCGAACATCTCCTTAACCACCACAGTACTACTACCCGCCCCTAGTTAGATATTCAAATGACTCAGGTGTGCTAATAAACATGATAATGTACTCATATACTGCAACAAGTGAACATCCCCCAATTTACCTAGGTGTATGTATACAGGATGTACCAGCGGCGTATCCTCCACACTTTCAATATACTGGGTGACTATACTACCATGCTTGTATACAGGATGTACCGGCGGCGTATCCACCACATAATAATATAGCAAATGCACCACCTGTTCTCATATAATCATACATTCTCACTTGTGCGTTTATTAACAAACCCTTATCATTTGGATACCTAGTTTCAAAGCAAATATAGCACATAACTCTAACAATCATTTCATATGCATTGTTCTATCATCATCATTTCATATACAATACTAACACGTATAATGATTCATAAGTATTTTCATAACATAACACGTATCACTTTAACAGTTCATCAATTCATCAGTTAAGATAATCAAACTTTCAGATAAAAGCATTTCAAATACTTTTTAAGTAAACAGTTGAACATTGTATGTATATCAGCCCGAAAACATTAAAGCGTTTAAAACATTTAAAAGTGGGCTCATAGAACTCACCTTATCTCTTTACTTGTTAAACTCGGACAGAACCTCCGACAGAATCCTTGGTTAACCTAATTCGCGTATCGTATGGCATTAACGCAAGGTTTAACATTATAAACATATCCTATGTTTATTTATCTCTTATATTATCTTAATAACATCTAATTATTAAGGTTTACTTCTTTTAAGGTCAAAATGACCAAAATACCCCTATAGGTATATTA
The DNA here is from genome assembly GCA_039602395.1 of Deinandra increscens subsp. villosa. NCBI lineage: Eukaryota > Viridiplantae > Streptophyta > Magnoliopsida > Asterales > Asteraceae > Deinandra > Deinandra increscens. The sequence goes on along the minus strand of JBCNJP010000018.1, from coordinate 3,880,098 downwards.
TCTTCTTTTTATTGATAATTATGAAGACGCGCATTCCTATAAGTAGACACTCACTCCGGGGTCGCCCAGTGTTGGGATGCCATTGCCCAGATGGGATGGCGACACCCCCGCTATTGCCAGAAACCCCAGTGTACAGGTGTCTACCCTTCCGGTCCGCGCGAACCTCTAAATATCCGATTACTCGGTATCTTTAATACTTTATCATTTATCCATTTTAACCTCATATATACTTATTATATATATAAACATAGTTCCATACCAAAATTCAAGTACCCATACCCTCCAGATTATTTTATATTAAATAATCATAATTCAAAACCCTAATTTCATGTATTTCTCGTTTCTTTATCAAAACTCATTTTCTTTTCAAACCAACTTAGGGTATCATCCATTATAACATTTTATAATATACTTTAAAATAGTAAAGCTTAATTCAAAACCGTTTGCTCAATTTGGGCAGAGTAACGTTATAAAAACCCTAATTTTGACCCGTTAACAAAACGTTCACCAAACATTTTCCAATTGTGAAATAAATTTAGGGCTTTCTTAAAACACATTAATTTAGGATTACTTACAAAAATTCAGACCCTAATTCCCACCCGATCACCCGATTTAAGCAGAATAACATCAAGAACCCTAATTTTACATCATTTTTAGAAAGCATACTTAGAGATCAAATTAGACAAAACTGAAAGAGGTTATTGTTAAGCATACCAAATAAGGGGTGACTGCAGAAATTCGGCTCCTAACTCCTTCCGGTTTGAGAGAATTGCTCCGATGAAGTTTCTGGTTCGAATGAGGGTTTTTGGGTGGATTTTCAGTGAATTGGTGCATTGTTTGGATGAATTAAGGGTGCTATTTATAGCATTTTGATGCTTCTCAGGCTTCTAACACATCTTAAGGTGACTCACGATCAAAATCGACGCGTATGGAGCTCAAACTTGGCCTCCAAGTTCATTAACGTGGCAAAAAAACGAGCTGGTAGATATTTCTGCAATTCTGGACTCTAGGCGTATCGCGCCGGACTTGGTGGTGGCCTAGGCGATACGCGAGAGAATGGGTTTCCGGCCAGAATTTTGATTTTTACTCTTTTGGTCCCTCTACTTAGGTTTAATGCATTTCTAGCCCCCCGAACTTCTAACCTTTTATCATTTTATGTACTAAAACATTAAGGGACATATTTCTAACATTTTATAAGGTTTCTAAGGCTCGGGATTCGTACGATAACATATATATACATTTATATATATTTTCTTTATTAATTGCTAAATTACGTTTTAGCCCCTCAAACTTTACAATACTTATCATTTCACCTTATAAATCATATTAGGATATATTTTTACCATATTTTAAGCCTCGGGATACTTATATACGTATAATATCCGCATACATTTATAACTTTACAATAATTACACTTTTAGTCCTTTTACTTTCCCGTTAACTATTAACACACGTATCTATACGTATATATCCATTAATTCACACATGTATCATTATGTTATTCATATAAACACATATTCATTTCATACTTTATTTTCGTTAACGTTTAACACATCTGTTTATGCATATTTCATCATATTGGCCATTAAACATGTATTTCTAGCACATGCAACTTATCTAAAGCATAGTCTTACCACATTTATCAATTAAGCTCACGTATTTATAATATAAACACGTATTTACTATGTATATCATGTATCTGTGAAAATTGGGGTGTTACATCATAACACAATGTATAATGGTACGGACATACATATAAGACGTAGACATAATACGATACGAGAACTAATCTCTACTGGAATTATCGTTGTTGACTATGTGAAGTCAAAGGATAATATTGCGGATCCGCTGACAAAAGGCCTAATCAGAAGTCGTCCATGGGAATGGGACTGAAGCCCTTGAAAGATTAAGTTCATATGAAGGAAAACCTAACTTAGTTGACTGGAGATCCCAAGATCTGAGTTCAATAGGACAACCTAATTGTATGAACTAGTGAGGTCACTATGGGGGAAGATTTGATAAACCCACGCACTTTAAGAAGGGGATGTATGATTAGAATCGGTACATCTCCTAGTCAATTCCTAATAGTGACAAGTACGAGGTTAAGCCTATGGCTTTTAATGATTTAGCTGAGGCAGCCACACGTGGTGAATCACCTATGTGAGAGAGAAGCGGGGTCGCTTCGAAGGGTATTGAGAGGGGGCACAATACGTAAGAGCTCTCGCAGAACCATGCTAATGTTCATGACCATAACGAACATAACTATGAGGATATGGTGTTGTCAATAAGAGTCTTGTGTGAAGCACATTGTCGCCTACACGAACGGCAGACGAGTTCATAGGCATCACCGCCTACTCAGAGCCAGTAGACTAAGTATGTTTCATGAGCAAAGGTTCAAAGGGTAACACCTACCTATCGTATGCAAGATTCAACTGTTGAAATTCAATTGGGATTAAGTTACTTCTGAGATCAACCTCCATTCATGTGGGGGATTGTTGAAAAATGTGTGTGAATGAGATGATTAATCTCGAAGTCACTTTGTTCAAGTTTGGGAAATGTGGAGTAAGCTATTCCACATTGGTGTGGGAACCAAATGTGAATGGGTTTATAAGGATGAACCTCAAAGCCTTAGATAAATCTTATGCCATGTTTTACTCTGGCTTATTCCCTCGCGCGCGCGGGGGGGGGGGGGGTGAAAAATGGCTAATCGGGTCGAAATTCTGAACAATAATGAACGAAAATACAAAGAAGATAAAACAGTAAACGAAAACATCACAGAAATATGATCACGAGCAGCAGTAATATAAGTTCCAACAAAATGAGAAATGGCTAATCGGGTCGAAATGCAGCTCCGAAACGTGTGTCCGTGGACGACACATTTTTGCTAATTTTCGAACAAATTTTTTAGCAGATTCTAGAAATGACCTTTGGCTTTCCAAACCTGATCATTTAAGAGACATAAATCAAACATTCATTCCGGATTAACTCGTTGTAGTTAATGGATGGCCTTTCCTGTGACTAATTTTCGTGTATATGTACACGAATTGTGGGCAGAAAGAATATACTGAAGATCGTTTTCCAACGTCATGCTGTTGTTGCCGATCTCCGTCTACTGCTTCATTCTGATTTCGTTTCAGGCAAGTATCTCGTCTGGCTGTACACACAGATTTGAACCGGTGTACCCTGGGTACAGACGGCGATTCTGTTTAAGGGAATTGTGTCAAACACAAGCCTGGTTTCCTTTCGTTTTGTTTCTGTGTTTATCTGTTTTGTAGGAACTTATATTACTGCTGCTCGTGATCATATTTCTGTGATGTTTTCGTTTACTGTTCTATCTTCTTTGTATTTTCGTTTATTATTATTTCCGTATTGTAATTAAACGATCGGTTGAATCGTTATTAACGATTGTTCTAATCGTTACTGATTTCCAACAGTTTCTTTCACTTTGACTTAGTCTACTAACTAAATTTTATTTTCCTTCGTAACCAAATACTTATTTAATGATGATTGATTTATTTACTATTACTTTTTAACAGCAAAACTTTGATTGATGATGGATGTGACTGCGTTCTCTGAGTAAAGATAAACTTATGTTAGTTATGTTGTTATTAAATTAAATTTTCTTATTGCTTTTTGAGCGTTTCTAGATTGCGTGCTGAGGGTTGTCATTAGAAAAATATTTGTTAATTAACAAGACGTTAACTACCAGCATTTTATCGGGGGAAAAACTTGTCGTTAAAGAAAACGATCGATGTATTATGTAAAAAATTGTTCACTAACTTAAATAAAATAAACACTATTATTGAATTACAGTTACAAGAAAATAAATAAGATTACACTTACAATACAAGGAAATGGAAACGGTAACGTTACAAATTTGAATAAAATTTCAGGGAAATGAACTGCAATTACAAATAAAAAATATTTATAATGAAGGGATGTAAGAATAATAAATAAGAGAAGCAAAGTTTTGAAGAAAATAGTTTTGAGAGAATGTTTAGTTATAAAAGTTATGAGATGTAGAAAAGAAATAGAATAACTAAAATTAAAGACTAAAGAGTTGGCTAAGGATAGGGACCAATTTTATCGCCCTTAAAACAAATTCCAGGTCTTTACACCAGAATCTGTTATGTTTCTTTTGTTACAATAGCGGTAGTTGTATGTACAACTGGAGTAAATCAAACCCGAATTATTTCTTTGAAGTTTTGCCTTGAACAGTGGCTGATCCAAACAAATTTTTGAAAGGGGGCAAATAATAGATTGTGTAAAAAAAGGGTCGGTCAAAAAAATCAAAAACAATTGTTACATATTTAACTAATACAATTATAAACTATTGGTAATTGTTTACTTAATAATATATGAAGAATTTTTCTTTGAATGACAATTTCTTTTGTCTACTATAGAGTTTGAACCTTCACGGTGTAGAAAGGTAAAATTTTATCAAACACCAAATACCACGAGACTAAAAACCTTTCGTAATAAATGAAGAAATTAAAGACATTTTTTTTATTAAACATAAAGATGTACAAGTAATTGATAAAATAGAGTAATAGAGTAATAGAGTAATAGGGTAATATACTATACTATATATAAAAGAGAATAAACTTTTGCAAAGCAACTATTTATCAAAATGATCAGCTCTTTTATATTAAAGATTTTTGTTTAATGAATTTAATGTGTATTTTTTTTGTTAAAATGATCAGCTCTTTTATATTAAAGAATTTTTTTTAAAAGATTTTCGAATTTTTAATAAAAACGAGTTTTTTTATAAAAATTCGAAATTTTATATAAAAACGTTTTTTATAAAATTTGATTTTTTTTGAAAAATCGTTTTTATTAAATATTCGATTTAAAAAAATTTCGTTTAAAAAAAAGTTCCTTTTTTTATAAAAAAATTGATTAGGTTACCTTAATCAAGTCATTTATCTAGGATTAGAACATTTGTTGAGTGACCTGATTGGAACAAGAAAAAGTTTCAGTGGCCTAATTGGAACAAAATTGAGAATAGGTTATGTTTATGTGATATTTTCTCTTTATTATTTTTCACATTCTTCTTCTCTTTTATCATTTTCTCCAAGTTTTCTTCTCTAAATGTTTATGGCGTTCTTGACTCTCTCAGAAAAAATCAACTTCTTCATGATAATTTATCATTCCTTTCGTTCTTTTTTCTCTCTCTTTCTTATTTTGGTGATAAACAAAGAGCCTCTAAAGATCTTTTAAAGGGGACATGTGAAAAAAAGCTAAAATTTCCTACTACGATGATGAATTTGAGCAGGTAGCTCGCCCCTGCTGAAGGCTTCATAGATACGCCCCTCGCCTTGAAAGTGGAAGAATGATGATGAAGATTGTCTGGTGTTCTTGAGAGCAAATGGAGAGAGGTTTTTGGAAAGAAGAAAAGCAAATGTAAAGCTTGGTGTGTAGAACTCAACCTATGAGTCCTCTATCTATAGTGGAATACATCCAATTCAAACACCAAAATAATAATGTCAATCAAATTCAGTAAACGTCTTCAGTGAATTACTTTTTTGTTATATTGACCAAACATGACAGTTTCGAGTAAATTTAAAGGGGTAAAAAACGAAACAGCAGTAATAACTTGATTATTTCAGCAGACTAAACACGCACGCGCATGTCATTGATACTTACGCCACGCGCGCATGACATCAGACCTGTGCAGCATCCTGTTTCGCACCATAGGAATTGCAACTCGCACACATGTCACCGAGACCCGCGCACGACACCACTGTCTGTGCGCAGGCACGAAGTTTATTCGCACCGACCAGCCTGCTGGTCCACTACTTGTGTACGTGCATACAGACGCCATCCTTGCGTGCAACGCAGGGGACTCGCGCATCGCGCCAGTAGTACGCGCGCCAAACCAAATTGCATTATGCTAGAGGTACCCGCGGACTACGCATGACTTGACACGCACCATCTATTTGCTAGCATGCCTATGAGGCCAAAAATACAAAGGTGTCTCTCATGCGACTCATGACGATGCCAACGTGCGAGGTGCAAAGCACCATATTGCGTCTGTCGCTCACTCCACACGTTCCCACGTGTGCGAGTGTGAGCTAGGGGTTTTGCGCACCCCATAGGGTCCAAGGGATGTCTCATACTAACGGAAACAAACTTAGGAATAAACCCCAACGTAAATGGCACTTCAAGTTTTGCCCCAACGAATGTGTGATAGTTTTCACTTTATACTTTGATTTTTTCTCTCTATTTTCTTAGCTTTGACTAAGGGTGATATTTGAATCGGATTAAAAAATTTAAAAATTTAACTCGATTTGATTCGAAAATCACTTGCTCGAAATTCGATTCGATATTCCAAATTCGAATTCGATTCGATATTTGATATCGAATTTCAAATCGAATTTGAATTTTAATCTCAAATTCAAAATTCGAATTTGAAATATTCATATATTCACATATATATATATATATATATATATATAAATATATATATATATATATAGGGAGAGGATCATTTGAGAACTAATTGGGTTTGAGAACTAAAAAGAACTAATCTTAGCCACTAGTTTATATATATGGAAACCCCCCCCCCCCATGAATTTGAATGCTCCCCCCTTGAAAATTAGTGGCCCAAATTGGTTCTTAAAAGTTCTCAAAAGAAAAAGTTCTCATTTGAACCTAACCCTATATATATATATATATATATATATATATATATATATATATATATATATATATATATCACATATATGTGTATAGGGAAAGGAACAATTATTAACCCTTCCTTAGATGATTAACCAAATAACCACATCCTAGTGGCTTGATAAAAAAACAGGTGCTATGGATTAGTGACATGTGGCACTTCTTTTTTATTATTTTTTTTTTAACAGAAAGGGTATAAGGGTATTTTACCCAAAAGAAAAAAGTACCCCTCTCATTTTTAAAACGCTTATAACTTTTTTATCCGAAGTCATTTTTTTATAAAAATTATACCATTGGACTCGTCGCTTTTTTATCTTTAATTCGGATATGGTCCCAACTTTTTTTGAAGGTTTTTTTTTCAAACGTCCTTATTAACATCAATGCTACAGAAAAAAAAGGCACCTGTGCTACCCAAAAAATGCATCAGTGCTACTTTTGTAACATTACATGTCGGTACGGACATTTAGAAAAAAGTGTCATAAAATGTCGGGACCACATCTGAATTAAAGATAAAAATGCGACGAGTCCAATGGTATTTTTTATATAAAAAATCGACATCGGATAAAAAAGTTATAGTCGTTTTAAAATGGAGGGGGTACTTTATTGGTTGAGTTAAATGACTAAAATACCATTTCTGGAAAAAGAGCGAGAGAGACACTTGTCACAATTTTGGTGGTTTAAATGGGTTATTTGGTTATTGCTACAAGCAAGAGTTATTAATAGTTCCACACCCTTTTATAAGGTCTTCACATCATCATATTCATATGTTAACACTAGATTAAATCAATATATAATTTTTAAAATAAATTCAATGTATTATTTCAACTTTCCAAATATAAAATTGTACCTTACATTTAATAAATTTTAAATTCCAACTTTTTAAAAATTTCTAAACTTAAATTTTGAAAAGTTCAAATTTTAAAAATTTATTATTTTAACTCTCCACATATACAATTCAATATTACATTTAATAAGTACTAAATTTATTAGTAATATAATGTAATTGTAAGATCTTTAAAGTTTCTAAATTTATATTTAAAAAAACTCAAATTTCGAACATTTATTATAACTTTTCACATATAAAGTTCAAGAGTACAATTAATAAATTTCTAATTTCTAATTGAATACATTTAGTAAATTTTAAATTTCTAATTAAATAGTTATTGTAATGATTAACAAATTCTTATTTTTTTCTTAACTATTGTAAGATAACTTATTACCATGATGTGACCATTATAATGACAATGGTGGCGGTTATATTGTTTTAAGTTAGCAAATCAGTATCATGGCAATATGGGTCAATAAAGGGTCGATATCTAACCTAAACAACAACATCTAAAATAAAACATTAGATCGGTCAAACATAATTAGCTACTGTTTTTTTTTTAAAACAAAAATTAAGCAAAGCTACAGAAAAAAACAAACTATTCCAAACCAAAGCTTCCAAACTAATCGATGGCCCCTACTGCAAACCAAACCTGAAAAAAGATCTCCTCCAAACTATATGTAATTCGTATTTTTGCTACTACGTATAATAAAAATCAAAAACAAAGCTACCGCAATTCAAATCTGGATTCCCGTTTGTTTTAATCCCCTGGATTTCGTTCGTTTCAATCGCCATCGTGAGTTCTCTTCGTTTCAATTGCACCACCGTTGTTGTACAGGGGTTGGGTTTAGGTCGCCATCAGCTTTACGGGGGTTGGGGTTAGGTCGCCATCACCGGAGTTGGGGTTGGAGAGGATCCGTCACTCGCCTAGGTTGGAAGCGCCGTTTGGTGTTTGATCAGGGTTCTTCACATAAATGCATGTTATCTGCTTATTTTATTCCTTTTATTTATTTATTTACTTTTACTAAATATTAAGGGTAATAAGGTAATTTAATATAAAAAAGGATATATATTTAATTAAAATTTAGGTTGTGGTTTGTCGTTTATCTGCCTCATTCCTAAAATTCGTGACCCGCAAAACGATTCCGGCCCATTAGTCTTGTGGGGGTTGTTACAAATAATCTCTAAAGTCTTAGCGAATAGGCTGAAAAAGGTCATTGGGAGTGTTATTTCGGAGAACCAAATGGAGTTTGTTGCCTTCCGAAATATCGTCGATGGGCCTCTAATTATCAACAAACTGATTTCGTGGAGCAAAAAGATGTAAACGAAAGTTCATGATGTTCAAAATAGACTTTGAGCTGAAACTCAAACAGTTATTGGACGGAGGAGGTTCTAGGGATGGTACGGGTGGAGCTGGTGGCAGTTTGATCGCAATGGCGAACCCAATGCTTGGCCTTTGGGGTCGCCCGACAACCATGAATTTTTATCGCGATGTAGAATATTTCTGATTTTATCTTAACGATACCTCAAGAAAGTTGGTCACCAAACCCCATGAAAATTTTATACCAACCCTCAACTTAAAAAGAATAAATTAATTTCTACTTTATAAAAATGATTCAATACTACTGAGCCCAATATCCCAATTACCCAAACCCAATAACCATATCTGCTTAATAATAAAAACACCTAAAACTAAATTATAATTCTAATTAAAATAAGTAAAGAAAATGAAAAAAATATGGAAGATCAGACAATTGCAATTCATGATTGCGGATTGCGACTCCAGACTCCTTTCAATTCCCAAATCCCAATTCTGAGACCTGGTTCACGATTGCGATTCTTCTTTCGTGACCGATGACCTGCCGACCCGATTCTTGTACTCCTAGTTGCAACGAACTAGTTCTTCTTCCGTCATTTCGTGACCGGTGACCTTTCTTCTTTCGGAGAGTCTTTACGGCCTCTTTCTCTTGAGAATACGATTTTGTATTCTTGTGCATAAATGCATGGGAACATTGAAAAAAATAAGAATATGATTTTGTTTTGTCATTTTGTGTATTTAGGATTTGATTTATTGATTTTGTATTTTTGTGCATTAGAACTTTGGAAGAACTATTGAACTAACATATTCAAAAAAAAATTTGAACATGATTTTGAGATATTTAGAATTTCATAATATGATTTTTGAATGTGAATTGTGATATAGTTTTATATTTTTATATATAGGTAAATAGGTAATATGGATCGATTTGTAGTACGAAAAGTGGTACCTTCATCTTCTAAGACTCCTTAATATGTTAATGTTAGTAGTCTTCTAAGGGATCCCGACGAACGAAAACCACTTTCATCATATAACCCTAATCAACGAGATATTATTTTAGAGATATTACTTAATGAACAGATTGTTTCAACCAAGACTTCATAGTTTTCCACAAAGAATGATTGGTGATGAGACAAGACGTCTTCAAGCTACTTGGTATGATATTTATAAAAAATTGGATGGAATATAGTGAAAAAAGGATCAGACATATTGTCTGTGTTGTTATATGTTTAAGTATTACTATTGAAATCATAAGGATGCTTTTGTAGACGAGGGATTCAGTAGTTGGAATAAATAGGAAATGTTCGATCGTCAAGTTGGTGAAGTGAATTACCGAACTGGTTTCGGTTTCTAATGTAGTCTACCTGCTCAGCAGGGGCGAACGGACAGTCGCGGGTGTCGTGGGCGCCACGGCACAACTCACATTTAGCCGACTATTTGAGTTGTAAGTCGTGGACTTGTTTTTCAAGGGTGTTTATCTGAGCCTGAGTAACAGTATCCGAACTAAAATGATGAACTAGGGGTCTGCACGGTTCGTTTCGGTTCGGTTTTTGGCCCCAACCGAAACCGAAATTTTTGGTTTTTTATTTCAAAAACCAAACGGCTTCGGTTTTTAACGGTTTCGGTTTTTATCAGTTTTAAGTTTTTCGGTTTTTGTGTTGGTTCGGTTCGGTTTTCGGTTTAAAAATGAAAATCAAATTTTACCAAAAGGTTCGGTTCGGTTTTCGGTTTAAACCCGAAAAAATAAACTTTTACCAAAAAAAAAAATCAAGTTTGAACTCTTTTACTTTTCACCTAGATTTAAAGGGCCGATGTGATAAGAAGCTAATAAAACTTGTAGTTAAGTTAAAAGTAACTAAATAACTAAACAAATTACTCTTATAGTCTTATGTTGATGACATGAGACTCCTTTTTATAAGGCTATGGGATGTGTTTTATTTTAGAATTCTCAAAATAAATTTTTCTTAAATCTTCTATGTGGGATTTTTGCTTATACCTTACATTTATAGTTTCTCATGCTATACTTATATATAGAAGTTTCCTCATCCTAATTAGGTAGAGATCTAATTTTCTTAATTGTCTAGAGCTGTGGCATGTGGACCACATGAATTGCGTTAAGCATCCTAGCTTGCATGCAATCTACTTTTTAACCACCATATATATTCGTGTTGGTCCGGGATCAACAACCGTTCACGATATTTTGATCTAGTACAAGTGCGGAATTCTTGTACAAGATTGATCCAAGAAGAAAGTAGAAGAAATAGATTTGACAAAGAGATAAACAACCAAAGATCAAATCTTGAATGATAATCAATACTTTCTTGAGCTAATGAAAACTGATCGTAAACAATGAGAGAGACAGAATCGTAATCAAAAGCTAGGTTAATCATAAACACTATGGGTTTATATAGCACCCATTACAAAGCCCTAAAAATTGATCATAAACCCATTAGGACCGGCCCACTAAGCTCTAATCGTAATCCCTTCTAAGCCCAAATCGTGAACACCAAGCCCATTAACAAGTAAGCCCACATCTAATGTTCATGCCTCAAATGTATAGCCAAACAATTCGATCATTTCCCAATCTAGCTAATCACCCCCGGCCATCAATCCATATTTTTGGTTTTTGAAAAACAAATAACCGAAACCGAACCGTAACTTTTGTTCTCGGTTTTTTCGGTTCGTTTTTTTTTTCAATTTTCTGTTCGGTTCGGTTTTTTTGTTTTTTCCGATTTCGGTTCGGTTTTTTGGGTTTTTTGCACACCCCTATGATGAACTCCTCCTGGTGGGTGAAAGTGTAGACCTGGTGGGTGCTAAGGTAATGGCCCTATAATCTCCTGGGGTCTGCTGCACGGCTATCGTGAAACACTCACATAAATTTTTACACTCGTCTACCGTGAGTTCCTCCATCACATGCCCTCTAGCTGAAATATTGAACTCTCTCTGCATAGCATACGTGAGACCATTGTATAATTTCTTGATGATGGCCCACTCAGTCAACCCGTGTCGCGGATATCTGCTAAGAAGAGTATTGAATCGTTCACATGACACATAATAAGGCTCGTGGGGATCCATGCGGAACGAGTGGTTTTCCTCCCCGAGTACGCGATCGCTGGAGGGTGGTACTTCTTCAGAAACTTTTGCTTCAAATCTGCCCAGGTGGCAATCGAATTTGGAGGAAGCGTCTCCAAGCATACAACGGCTCTAGAAGAGAGTGAGAATGGAAAGAGGCGAAGATAAATAACATCATTCGACACTCCCGTGAGGCCGAATGTGTTTCAAATATGCACGAAACACGAGAGGTGGGTGGGTGCATCTTCATCTTCACGTTCGTTGAATTGAATAGAGTTGGTAAGTGCATTTATGAAGTGCGATGGTACTTGCCAGTTAGCGGTACTGGCAAAGGTCGTTTGAGCGATAGCAAGCCGAGCGTCATCGTCGACGGTGCTAGCTTGCTCATGGATAGTGACACGGGCTGCCATGGTGGAAAGATCGGGAAATGGAATCGGAATGGAAGTGCCATGTGTGATGGGTGAAGTTGTAGATGGTTGAGAACGGGTAGTGGAAAAGACAATTGCTTCGAGATCGGCCCGAAGCTATTGGAACCGTTCACGAATGTCATGATTGGGATCAGAGAAAGGTGAAAGCTCAGGTGGTCCTCGTGAACGGGTGCGTGGCATAAAATGAAAAAGAATTAAAATAAATAGGAATAATAAAACATATATTTCTAGACTCAAGAATGAAAATCCTAAGAACTCTAGATATAGAAACCTAGAAAAGACTCAAAATTTCATAGTCACGACCTAAATTAATCTTGCTATTGCCACGTGTCTCCGGCAACGGCGCAAAAAACTTAATGTGTTCGAAAGATTACTAAAAATACCTAATTTATCCTAGACCTAACCCTAGACCCAGACACCTAATTTTACCGAAACTACCTAAACTAGACCGAACCTAAGGCAAGTGTACCTATCGGTGACAGTATAGCTTATGTAAGACTGGATATCGAACCCTAGAGACACTATGTAGACAAGACTCAACTAGGACTTAATGAATAATTGGAAATTTGAGAATTTGGTTTTTAAGGGTCTAATTAACTAAAGGGTGCTGAAAAGGAAGGACCAGACGTATCGCCTAGTCCATTGTCCATGGTGCGCGATACGCTAGGAAAGAGGCAGGTGTAGGTCCGAAATCAAACCACCTACACGATATATGATCGTAAATGAGTGCGGAATCCTCAAATACGATTGATTCAAGAAGACATAGTAGATGAAATAGATTCAATCTAAGATAAAGATTGAATCTTGAATGAGAAACACACTTGCTTGAAGCTGATCGTAAACACACAAAAGAGAGAGAAATCGTAAACTTGTAATTGTAGTATAGAAAAGCTTAAGGAAACCGATTACAATGAGGTGGTATTTATACCACCTCATACAATAACTTGGGCCAATCATAAACACTAATCTAGCCCAATCATAATCATTTAAATGGCCCACATGGCCTATTAACTAAGCTAGATTAAGCCCAAATACAAAAGCCCAACTAATGTTCATGCCTTACATAATATAGCCCTACAATCTTCCCCTAGGCATGAACCATTAGACCACTTCACGGCAGCAGCAAATCAAATCTGAATGAGGTTTGAACGTTGTTCGAACCACCATCCGTTCTCTACAATCTTCTTCGCTGCTCCATCAAATATCCCAACCCTTATAGCATTTGCCATATCATTCTCGTCTCCAAGTATGGGTTGGGTGGCCAGAAGCTTGATATCTTTCTCACCAAATCTAAGCAAATCCACCGGGTCATAAAATCTGAATTGACGCATCGGCTTGCAGAGAACCACCACTTCATGTGTTGTTGGATCGTAATACCAGCAATCAAAGTTTCTTACCAGTGTTTCATCCTCGATCTCATCCAACATATTAATCACCCTTGTGCGCTTAGTTGGTGGCCTCCGTGCTTCTCCAATAGACTCCCCTGTCACAGGGTCAGTCCCGGTCTCTCTCCACCTGACCTCCTTCAGCTCGAAATCTCTGAAATCATTCTCCATGTGGCCAAGCAGATTATCTCTGATCTGATTACCTTCTGGTCCATTCCACCTGTTAATAAATGGAGCTCTCAGAAGGCTCCTGATCTCAGGCTCAGTCCAGGAGTGGAATTGAGCACGTGTAGAGTAGTACTCCACTGGACTATAGCCGTCACGGATCACGGCAAAGATTTTCTTCTCCATATCGTAGTGCCAACATAAGATTGCCTCACGACTCCCACGTCTATCAATCGAGCTTTCACCAACGTCAATGGTGTACTGTGTGGGAGCTGGTCCTTGGAAAAACTCCTTGAACCAGTTTTCGTGGAATCTTGGAGCCTTTGAGATGATCCTGCCACAGTGGGCGTAATCCGGCATCACTATATTCTCATCACCTTCGTCAGTCTCCATTGCATCAGCAGCTTGATTTCCCTGAGATGAACTCTGACCAGAGGCACCCGTGTTGTTAGGCCCTGCACCATCTGTCAGTTGCATTAACCTTCCTTCTCAGGTCCTTTATCATCTTGTAAAGATATTCCATTCTTTCCTTGTCTGCCACCTCATACTCTCTCATATATTTGCTGCTTGCCTCCTCCTTCTCTCTCAAACGCTGGTTTTCTTCCATGAGAGCCTTGATCTCATTCTGTCTGATCCTATTCTGAGAGATCAGGAAGTTGATCTGAGGATCAGCACTAATCCTCAAATCAACTGGAAGCTCAGCAGCCATCAATGGGCGGAAACCTGGAGCCGCGAGTGGTTGGCTGGTCGCGGTAGAGATGCTCACTCTAACCGGACTTGGAACAACGAAGGTGCTCTCAACCTCCAGAAATTGCCTATCTTCACGTACAGGGCTTTGCACGTTCAGAATCGGACTAGCTTGCTGCACAGGGGCAGGTTGATCATGCACCATCTTCAGTCTGTGTGAGCAGACGGTTGCTCTTGAAGGGCTTCATCAACAGTTTCTTCTTGACCACTGGCACCCTCAGAACTGGGTCCAGCTGGTTGTACAACCAAAAGGCTTGAGCTTGTCTTGGTGAACTTGAACCGTATGCTCCTAGGATCAGATTTCTTTCGCGGAGATGGTTCACGAGCAGGGACGGGTTCTTCTACGAAAGCTTCATCAACGTTTATATTCAGCTCAGGAGGTGTATCATCACTGCCAGACGACCCAATCATATCTTCTCTTGACCTTTTATGGGTTAGTGGCTCCAAGTCCCCATAAATATCATCTTCAGTTATGTCCTGGCCAGTAAGGATGTCATCCATTATATTTTCTTCATCTGAGGGAATGACATCTTCATCTTGAACATTAACAGCTTGAGTTACTGTCAAGTCTTGGTCTTCGGCAATTGATGCATTAACTTCAGGAACATCTGCCTCTGGCTCAGTGTCATCCAATACTTGTTCCCGTGCAACTTCAGGAAACGCACCTCTCTTTGTCCATTCCAATCTTCCTTCAAAAGATTGCTTACCCGCTCTATCCTGCGTTTGCAAGCCAAAGACTCCAAAATCCATGACCTTCACATCAAGCTTCTCAACTCTCTCCTCTATCATCGGATACTTCTTCATCACTACCATTTGAACGAACCTTGGCGTCATTAGAAACTGCTCTCTGGCACTCAGTTCTGCATTGCCTATCCAATCAATCAGCATCATCCTTGAGTAGTTAAAATTCCAGTCTAAGGCCAATGCTACGAAGGCAGTTCCATGGAGTTGGTTTAACTGATCAAAACTCGTTCTCTTGCCTAGGAAAGATTTCTGCATGTAATGCGCCAGGCACCTCCAGTAGTGCGGCAGAAGCTTCTTAAAGATGGGCGGAAATTTTCCTTCATACCCCATTGATTGCGCACCTGCCAGAACTACCTCCTTCGGATACTTGATAGGATGTGAAGCATCATCAGTGATGTTCAGCCCCTGCCTTATGTCTTCTTCTTCAATGACAATTTGTCTGTTATTGACCGTTGCGGTAATCCTAGTCTTGTCAGAGTTTGCCCTGGCAGTTCCCCAAAATTCTCTAACCAGCATCTCGTCGATGAGTACATTTGTCCTCAAGGCATGGTTAATCTTGCATGTGTTCATTCCGGCCACCAGTGAGTAAAATAACTCCATGTGTTTTTCTGGCGGGTCTTCTAGGTATGCCGGCATGCAATGGTCCTGCTCATACTTTATATCTCCAATAAGCATTTCTTCCGCCATCTGAGACAGACAAGACACATGCATCAGACTTGTTCATTAAAGAGTAATTATATTTGTCAACATCTTCTTGAAGTTCAATTGATTATCACGTTGAAATACTTTAAGTTCAGAAAATTCTCAATTTAAACTTAAAAAAAATTGATTTTGAAACACAAATTGACAAACACATTTAATTTTAACTTAAAACGATTAAGTTTGATGAGATTCTAGAAAATTTAAGTCACAAATTAAGTGTTTGAGATTAAACAGACTGGATTACGATCCAATAGTGGGTTTACGATTCCAATATTGGGATTACGATCCTTCAATAAGGTTTACGATCGGATTTAAATCGAAACAGTGTTGGCCCAATCGTAATCTCATTGTCCAATCGTGAATAGGTTAAAGAGCCCTAAGCCCGATCGTAAACGGTGATCGGAATCTCGGATCGTAATTAACGATCGTAAACTCGATCGGAAACATCCAACCGTCGTCTCCTTCATTGCGAAAGTCGTAAACACTCATATCCGCCATAGATATACCTGCAACAAACTCGTAATCACGTTAAAACTCATCAAGCGATCAAATACACCAAGAATAACTACCTTCTAACAGTTGCAAACAAGAAAGCGACTTCAAAATCACTCGTAATCGACTCGAACACAGTAAAATCAGAAGATGTCAGCAAGATAGGGTTTCAAAAACAAAATTTTGAATGCACTGTCAAAAACAGTCGTTCTGGGAGGGGTTAGATAGTCTCGTTGGTCGGAAATCGATTACGAGGGTGGTAATGCACTCGGTTTCCACAGAAGACGGCCGGAGGTGGGTCGGATCACTTTTCCGGCGAGGGTTGAGGCGGCGGTTAGGGTTTCAGAGGAGGTGATCGTAAACTGGAGAGAGAATGAAAGGGATCGTAAACAGATTTGGGGTTTTTATACAAAAAAAAAAAATTTCACTTTGACCCCTCATGATTTAAAAACATTTTAAAAACCTCTCAAACCTCTTAAAAAATAATAATTCTCTTTAAAAATTGTAAACTTTGAAGAATTTCAGAATTACGAAGCTTCCCCTCAGAGTCAAACCCCGAGTATCTGATCTTGATCATAAAAAAGAAAAATTTTAAACATTTAAAGACTTGAAAAATAAAATAAACCATAAAACAAATAAAATCAAAACCAAAATTAAATATTTACAAGCTTACCTCAGAAATTTAAATATTTACATACCTGGTGCTGGTAATTTTCACAGATAATTTCAGACAAGTCTTTGACTGAGGAACCCTTTTCAGCTTCCGTTACTTGACACTCTAGACAATTGTCAGGTGGTTTGAACACAGAAACTCACATCCAGTTAAGTGCTTAAATATAGTACAAATTTACCGATATGTTTAACCGTCCCCATACCCAATTTTCCATAGCAAAACCTACCCAACCTCAGAGTTTATTGAGGATTCACAAACCCCCAACTTGAGGAACCATGCAACACTGTTTTTGACTACCACTTATTTCTGATTTTCATATATTATCAGTTGATGATCAGGTCGGCCGCATAAGCACGCAGAGAAGACCAACTGAAAAATTTTATTTTCTTTTCTTTTTCTTTTTCAGAATATTCATTTTTTGCATTCTTTTTCTTTTTCTTTTTCTTTTCCTGTGGTGTTGTCTTATACAGTATAAGCATGGCGTGTGAGAGAGTGAATACTAGGTAAATACCACTCTCAACCCGTTTTTGTCGGGACTCAGTTTTTTAAACCATGTAGACTAGGATGGGAAACTAAACATGTATAGAGTTTAAGATTACTGCACTTACATAGATGATCATTGTTTTGGTTGAGCTTACCGACATATCATCTTCGAGCAATCTTTCACATCAGCCTTACACGTGTCAGTCTCCAACCGTCATTAAGCATTTAAGTCCTATCAAAAGACATCATAAAAACCTTTCAGTTTAACCAGCACCATTTCTTCCCCTGTTTTTGTGAGGCTTTTGAAACAAGACTCAATTTTTCAGTCATTTTCTATTTTTAAATATTTTTTTAAGTAAAATTTAAAAACCAAAAACTCTGTACAAAAACATAGATGATCAGATCATTCCTCGAAGGCAATCATCTTCAGGCCTTCAACACAAGATTCAAAATTAGGACGAGGAAGGGGTTTTGTAAAGATGTCCGAAACATTCTGATCGGAGCTTACCTTTTGTAGCTGAATCAGCTCACGATCAAAGCAATCACGAATAAAATGTACCTTGATATCAATGTGCTTGGTTTTGGAATGTTGGACAGGGTTTTTCACAATCTCAAGAGCAGCAGCATTATCACAAAATATGGGAGTGTTAACGAATTCCATACCGTAATCCGTGAGCTGGTTTTGGATCCACACTACCTGTGAAGTACCGGCAGATGCGGCCACGTACTCAGCTTCGGCAGTTGATTTGGATACGGTATGCTGCTTCTTGCTCTGCCAAGAGATGAGCCTATCTCCCAGGTACTGACATCCTCCAGTAGTAGATTTCCTGTCAAGGTCACTACCTCCATAATCACTGTCAGTAAAAGCATATAATTGAAAATCAGTGTTCTTCGGGTACCAAAGACCAAGCCTAGGCCTGCCCTTCAGATACCTGAAGATACGTTTAACAGCAGCTAAATGAGAGAGTTTAGGGTTAGCCTGATATCGAGCACACACGCAAACTGCATACATGATGTCTGGCCTGCTTGCTGTCAAGTACATTAGTGATCCAATCATCGACCGATAATGGAATTCACTCACTGACTCCCCGTTAAGATCCGCTGACAAGAGTGGTCTGGATGCCATGGGAGTGGCGATGGGCTTGCAATCCTGCATCTTGAACTTTTCCAGAATCTCATTCACATACTTCTCCTGATGAATAAGAATCCCAGAATCATTCTGCTTGACTTGAAGTGCAAGAAAGAAACTCATCTCGCCTTGGTCACTCATCTCAAACTTCTTCTTCATGATCTCCTCAAACTCGGTGCACAATTCTTCGTTTGTCGATCCGTAGATAATATCATCTACATACACTTGCACCATGATAATGTCTTCTTCCACCCTTTTTCTAAACAATGTTTGATCAACGACTCCTCTTGTATATCCATTCTCCACCAGGTGATTGGACAACGTTTCATACCAGGTTCTAGGAGCTTGATGCAAACCGTACAAAGCCTTATCCAGCAGATAAACGTGATCTGGATTTTCTTCATCTATGAACCCTGGTGGTTGAGCAACATAGACTTCCTCGTTCATCTCTGCATACAGGAAGGCAGTCTTCACATCCATCTGATGTACGGTAAAATTGAGATACGAAGCCACAGCTAGAAAGATCCGAATTGCTTCCAATCTTGCCACCGGAGCGTAAACCTCATCATAGTCGATACCGTGGACTTGCCTGTGCCCTTGTACTATCAACCTTGCTTTGTTTCTCACAATGATCCCCGAGTCATCCTTTTTGTTCTTGTACAACCATCTCGTGGGAATCACCTTCTTGTCTTCTGGCCGCTTCACAAGACGCCACACTCCCAGCTTTGAAAACTGATTGAGTTCATTGTGCATGGCCTCCATCCAGTTTGGATCTTTCAGAGCAACCATCACATTGGGAGGTTCTATCTGGGAGATGAAGCAGGAAAACATACAAAAGTTGATGTGTCCTGTGCGGCTTCTTGTGGTGACACCCGCTGTCACTGGCCCAACAACATTACTCAGTGGATGATCCTTGTTGATTCTGCTCTCTTGGACATCAGGCACTGAAACATTAACAGGCAGATTAGTATTAACCACATTTTCAGACATACCTGAGCCTTGAGAATCCACTGGAGCATCACGTGTTCCTGAACATTCTGGAATATCAGCAGTTGCATTCCTAGAAGATTCAGCTGATGCTCTATCCACATGAGGTCTTACATCTGCACTAGGAGCTACAATGTCTTCTTCTTCGCCCAAATTGTGGAAAACATTCGAGAAATTGAATCCCTCAAACAATGATCCATAGTCGAAGATCCAATTAGGTCCAGTTCCCGCATCAGTAGGATTGTCCTCCATCCAATCTACATTGAATGCCTCAATGATCAACCCAGTGGTCTTGTTATAGACACGATAAGCACTATTTGCAGAATAACCCACAAAATAGCATTCATCGGCCTTCGCTTCGAATTTCCCTACATCGGACTGGATCAGCACCGTGCATGGACACCCAAACGTCTTGAAGTAACCCACCTTCGGTTTCTCTCCATAAATGATCTGATATGGAGTTTGCTCGTGACGCTTGTTCAGAAGAACTCTGTTTTGTACATAACAAGCAGTATTCACAGCTTCTGCCCAAAAGAAGATCGGTAATTTTGCTTCACACATCATTGTTCTAGCCGCTTCAATGAGTGTCCTATTTCTTCTTTCGGCAACTCCATTCTGCTGAGGAGTGTAAGGAGCACTGAACTGCCTTTCAATCCCCTTTTCACCACAAAACATATTTAGCTCAGCATTTTTGAATTCCGTCCCATTGTCAGATCTGATTGCCTTCACTCTTTTATCCAGCTGGTTTTCAATAAGAGTCACAAACTGCTTTACTAGGGCTGGAGTTTCGTACTTGTTAGACAAGAAAAAGACCCAAGTAAACCGCGAGTAGTCGTCCACTATCACGAGGCAGTATGAAAACTTGCTGACACTTTGTACCTGCATGGGACCAAACAAATCCATATGTAAGAGTTGAAGCACAGAAGAGACAGAATTTGCAACCTTTGGACGATGTGGCAGTTTGTGCTGCTTCCCCTTAGCACAAGCCACACACTTCTCTATTGAAGAGAAGTCTTTGATCGGAAGATTTCTGACATGCTCTCCTTTAGCCAGCTTGGATAGATTCTTCATGTTTGCATGTCCCAGACGACGATGCCACAACAATGCAAGATTCTCAGTCTGTTTAGAAATAAGACAAGCTGCTTCAGATGTTGGAGGCTTTCCCATGTTCAATTGATAAGAATTCCCGTGCCTTGGTGTACGCATTAAGATACATTCTTCAGGAATTTTTACACCAGGCTTAAGAATGATGCATTCCTTTTTGTTGAACATCACAGAGAAATCCCGATCACATATCTGTGACACACTTAGCAGGCTGTGGGACAGCTCCTCTACATAATGCACATCTGAAAAAGTCAGACTTCCATTCTTGACAACTCCTTTCTTTGAAATTCTTCCTCCCACACCTCCAGCAAAAGAAACACTTCCTCCATTGAAATCTTCAACCTCATCTAACAAAGACAGATCTCCGGTCATATGTCGGGTACAACCACTATCAACATACCAGAGATTGTTGACAGATCTTCTCGGCTGTCCCTTTAGGTTTTCAGCATCAGCAACGAATGCTTCCTTGTCTTCTATCTGACTCTCCTCAGGCTTTCCTTCATCAGTGACCACAAAGGCATGATTTTCTTCATTATCCTCTTCTGCAGTAGCAATCAAAGCATGTGACAAACTAAGATCCTTCAGCTGGGGGGTCAGATCCCTCAGCTGGGGGGTCCAGTCATAACCTCCACCTCCCTGAACCACCAGTGCCCTGGCATCACCCTTTCCTTTCACTTCAGCAACCTTCTTTTCTTCAGCTCTTTCCTTCTTGGGCTTCGTGCATTCCCTGGCAAAGTGACCATACTCATCACAATTATAACACCTTAGCTTCGACTTGTCAAACCCCATTCTAATCTTATCCTGATCTTTCTAGACGTTCCTTCCCGTTTTGGCCATAAATTTCTTGGCTCTGAAGACAGCCATGGCCATTTGCCAAGAGACATCCAGCATCTCCACGTCCTCAGGATTTATCTGATTAAGATCACCAGCCACCATATCAGAAGGTACAAGATTCCCGGCCACAAGGGCATGATAGCTGTTCATGAAACCCATACCAAGGGCAAAGTTAGGATCATTGACATCTTCAGAGTTGACACCTCCGCTTGAACTGCCTTGAGGCTGTGCAACAAAAGCACTAGACATAGGAGCTGAGCTTGATCCACTCCCTGTAAACTTTCCTTCATGCTTACCCTCAACTTCTTCCGATAGCAAAGCCTGATTCAACTTTCCAGCCAAACTTAGAGAACTTATGTGGTTCAGCTCTCTCTGCTTATCATCGATCATCTTGGATTTCAGCTTGTTGATTAATTCATCCAAAGTCACTTCACTCAGCCTATTGTTGTCTTTGATAATTGATATATTGGTGTTCCAAGACTTAGGCAGACTGTTCAGCAATTTCAAATTCTTGTCTTCAGTATCTGGCTCTACTCCATAACTCGACATCTCTGCCATCAGTGACACATACCTCTGAACTTGAGCTTCAAACGATTCACCCTGAATATGATTGAACAAGTTAAACTTCTGCTTCAACATCTGCTTCCGACTAGCCTTAATATCAGGGTTCCCTTCATAAGCAACAATCAAGGCATTCCACAGTTGTTTTGTTGTTTTGCAGTGTTTGAATCCCTGAGCAATATCTGGAGTTAGGGCCATAGTCATTATCGCAAATGCCCTCTCAGCCTTGTTGCACCTCTCCCAGTCATCATCATCATACTCGTCTTCTTTCTTCTCTTTCCCTGCATTTGTTCCTGTTGCGTGAGTAGGTGTAAACGGTCCATTCACAACAGCCCTCCATAACCTCAGATCCACACTCTTCAAATGATTTTCGAATCTGTATTTCCACTCTAAGAAATTATCCGCTGAAGTTAGTCTTGGCGGGCGAGTTATAGATCCGATCTCGAAATCCAATTTCTGGTACATACTCGGCTCAAAATCCATTACGAAAGCTTAGGAAACCTCAAACTAAAGTCCAAAAGTCCAAATTATGAGATTACGAAAAAAGACACCTTGATAACGATCGCAAATGCCCAATTACGATCGTAAACACCCGATTCCGATTGGCAAGAGTCGCAAACACCGATTACGATCAGATGTGATCGTAAACTACGATTCCGATCAAGCGATTCCGGTTGGTAAAGTCGTAAACACTGATTACGACCTAGAAAAGTCGTAAACTCCAAATGTACGGATCGTAATCGCCTAAAAACCAGATCTTGAAGTCGTAAACACGAGAATACAGCAGATCTTCAACCAATGAACTCGTAAACACTCCAAAACCCAGAAAAAACGAAGAACACAGCAGCTACGCAGATCGTAAACGCCAAAAACACCCTCAAATCTTCAAAACTTGAACAAAAACTCAACTGAAACCCAGAAATACACTTGAATCAATATCGTGAGAGCCTCGAATCTAAGATTCTTGGCTCTGATACCAATTGTAGGTCCGAAATCAAACCACCTACACGATATATGATCGTAAATGAGTGCGGAATCCTCAAATACGATTGATTCAAGAAACAAGTAGATGAAATAGATTCAATCTAAGATAAAGATTGAATCTTGAATGAGAAACACACTTGCTTGAAGCTGATCGTAAACACACAAAAGAGAGAGAAATCGTAAACTTGAAGATTGTGTATTGAAAAGCTTGGAGAAATCGATTACAATGAGGTGGTATTTGTTGAGGGTGTATTTTCAGGATGCTCACAGGAAGCTCAGACAGTTCAGGAATCCTATTGTCATCTGAGAATCTCGTACATTCAGGTATCCTGATTGTTTTATTTTAACTAACCTTCATATTTTGCCACATGTCTATTTGACTAGGTATTACCGGAATTATCAACGACCTCCGAAACTTATGCTCCAGCTGAAGAAGATCGTGGACCAAGTGAATGGAGAGGCCTCTAACGGTCGAGTTAGTTGGACGATAGGATCCCGGGAATCCCGGAAAGTTAGTTATCATTGTATTTGTTATATAAATCGAGGATTCGATCAGTAGGAACACACAATTACACTCGCACATTGGTTTCTCTACACGAATTATTGTATCACTTAGCTCTGATCGATCAAACCTCCAACCCGTTGTAACAAATCATTTGATAATTAATAAGATTGACTTGGTGGCGGTTTCCAGCCGGCACCCGAGGTTTTTATCCAGGATTCCTAGAGGCAACTCAAAGGATTCTGGAGTTTTCCTCGCTAAAATCCGTGTGTTATCACCCTTACTTGGATTACTTACCCATTTGATCGTTAAGCACTCTACCTCACAATCTAAGTTTGGAATACAGGATTCTCGAGTGAATTTTTGACCAAAACAGTTTGGCGCCCACCGTGGGGCAAGTGGTGCTTAATCCTACCAAAATTCCATATCTCATTCATTTCACTTGATCTCCGATCCAAAAGATGTCAAACCCACAAAAATCTGTCTCGGCCTCTATATCGTCCTCCATTCCCCCTCTTCCTTCCTTTCCAGGAAGTCAGAAGAAGACTAATGACCGTCAGAAGAAAGTGGACGAGCAGCCGAGAAAAACTGATTATCCTGTCTTCACAGGATCCCAGGTTCAATCTGTTGATCCGGTTATTACTAACAATGATTTGTTTTCCTTGATTAGGCAGGTAAAAAATCAAATGGATCAGCAATAAAAAACTAATCAAACGGTGATGAAGGAAATTGAAGATCTAAAGAAATCCAGGAAGCCTATGGAAGAGCAAAGTCCCCTGTTTCCCAGGCATCTCGATTTCAATGCTTCGGGATCCTCAGATCCGTTTCGCTACAACAACAAATCAACATCAGGATTTGCTACAGTCCCTGCAATGACTTCTCAGGCCGCTGGATACGTTGAAAGTACTGCTGGATTCCTAGGAGCTGTCCCACCAGAATTCTCACAGTCACACTACAAGGCTCCCTGGATTCCACCATTGTTGGGATCCTCAGCCTTGCCGTCTCAAGGATATCCTTTTTCTGTTGGGAATCCGAGTCAGAATTCCCGAGGATACCAATACTCTAACCCTTCAATTTCTGCAGGAATCTTCAGAACCAACTCCTCAGAAGTGCATGATGGTGACGACATCCCCATGCAAACAGCAGCCACTACAGAGCCAAGCTTCCCAGCAAATTATGGCTATGGTCCCAGGATTCCGACCCAGAATCCTGCCTCTGGTAACATGTCCAACTCAATCCCTATTGTTTCTAACCAAGGTGCTCCTTATGATGCAGGTATTCATCCAAGTGTCGCTAGGGAGCTCCAGAAGTTGAAAGAAATGATATCAAATGTTCCAGGGATCTTGAAGCCTATCCCTGAAGTTCCTTTAGAAAGCCACAAGATCTCTAGGTTTGCTTGGCCAATATCCCAAGTAGAGATCCCGAAGCGTTTTCAGACTCCAAGCATGAAGCTTTATGATGGGACCACGGATCCTGAAGAACACGTGGCACATTACCGGGAGCGTATGGAGATCAACCCTATTCCAATAGAGATCAAGGAAGCCTGTCTATGCAAAGGCTTCGGATCGACCCTAACGGGACCAGCCATGAAATGGCTACTAAGCATTCCTCCTAACACTATTACGTCATTTTCTCATTTAGTTAACTTGTTTAACAATCAATTTTCTTGCAGCAGGACCTTTGAGAAGCTTACAGGAGACCTATACCGAATAATTCAGAAGCCAGACGAGCCTCTCAGAGACTATATTGCCAGATTCGGACGAGAATCTCTTGAGATTCCTAATCTGGATATGGCAGCAGCCGTGGAAGCCTTCAAAATGGGGCTCTCCAAAGATTCCCGTTTTTACGATGACCTTGTTATGGCTCCTTGCAGGAATCTTGATGAAGTACGCAGTAGAGCTCTGAGATTTATTCGTTTGGAAGATGACAAGAGGATCCACCAAAGACTGGAGGTTCCTAAGTACGATCCCAACAGCAAAAAGGCGGAATCCCCCGGGAAGCCGTATAGATCTCGTCCATATTCCAAACCGGAGAATCACAAAATCAACGCCGTTGACCAGGATGATGACGATGAGGAATATCCTAAGGTATCTGAATACTGTTTTTCCGTTGACATTGGTGGTTTGATGTGTGCTATGCAGGATCTAGGTGAAAAAGCTAGATGGCCCAGGAAGGATACTAAACAAGGATCCTGGAAGGACAAGTCCAAGTGGTGTGCCTTCCATGAAGATTTTGGCCACCTGACGGACGAATGTATAGCACTTCGAAAGGAAATCAGTTATCTACTCAGCAAGGGGCATCTTAAGGAGTTGTTAGGCAGAAAGAAGGTCAAGACTCAGGAAGCCGACAAGGTGCCCCAGAGAGCGGCTTCTCCACCACAGGATGCCCAGATTATCAACTTCATCTCAGGAGGCTCGGACATCTGTGGAACTTCATATTCCTCGGCCAAGAAGCATGCCAAGGAATCCAAATCTGAACAGGGTGACAGACCTGTCCGGACATCCACCCTGACTCAAGACAAACTAATATCTTTTGATGAGAGTGACCGTTCTCATGTTCAGGATCCTCACCATGATAGTCTTGTGGTTACTTTATATATTGCTAACCATTTTGTTCACAGGATTCTGGTTGATAACGGGAGCTCAGTAAACATAATCCGACTTGATGTGCTCAAAAAGATGGGGATTCCAGAAACTGAAATAGTTCCAAGATCCTCAGTTTTAGTCGGATTCAGCGGTGAAACTAAAAGCACCGTTGGGGATATCAGGTTGCCAGTATATATAGAGGGGGTAAACTCTATGCAAAAATTTTGTGTTATAGATTCTCTCTCTTGTTGCAATATTATTCTTGGCAGGCCTTGGATTCACGAGATGAAAGCAGTTCCTTCAACTTATCACCAATGTATCAAGCTTCCTACACCCTGGGGAGTCGTAAGAATTGAAAGTGACCAGCAGGAAGCCAAGAACTGTTACTCTACTTCAATGAAGAGCACCACTAAGGTGACGAAGGGATAGCAATTACAAAAAAAGGCACCTGAAGCACAGGAGGACAGGGAGCTTGATGTCGAAGAAATACCTCTAGACCCTAAGAATCCTGAAATCAAGGTGCTCATGGGAACGAGCATCCCAACAAATGTTGAACAGGAATTATTACTACTTCTCAAAGCCAGAACTTCAACTTTCGCCTGGAAGCATGAAGATATGACAGGTATCCCTAAACACGTAATTACTCATAAACTTGGTTTAGATCCTTCTTTCAGGCCTATACAGCAGAAAAGGAGGAAGTTCGCTCCAGAAAAAAATATAATCATCCAGGAGGAAGTCGACAAGCTTCTCAAAACAAAGATGATCAGAGAAGTCAAATATCCTAGGTGGCTAGCGAATGTGGTGGTGGTCCAGAAGAAGAATGGAAAGTGGAGAGTTTGTGTTGATTACACAGACTTGAATAAAGCCTGTCCTAAAGACCCGTTTCCACTTCCTCACATCGATGCAATGGTGGATGCCACGGCTGGCCACGAGATGCTCACTTTTATGGATGCCTCAGCAGGATTCCAGCAAATTCAGATGGAACCCTGCGATCAAGAGCATACAGCGTTCATGACTCCGACAGGTATATATTGTTATACTGCTATGCCCTTTGGATTAAGAAATGCAGGTGCCACCTACCAGAGACTCGTCAATATGATGTTCAAAGAGCAACTGGGGGACACAATGGAAGTCTACATAGATGACATGGTGGTAAAGTCCAAGAAAGCTGAAGATCACGTCAGAGATCTCCAGACTGCCTTTGATATCCTTGATCAATATAACATGAAGCTCAATCCCTCCAAATGCCACTTTGGGGTGCGAACTGGAAAATTCTTAGGATATATGGTCACAAAAAGAGGAATCGAAGCGAGCCCAGAGCAGATCAAGGCAATTCTGAATCTCAAGTCCCCATCGAATGTCAAAGAAGTGCAGAGGTTGACAGGAAGGATCGCGGCACTCAACAGATTTATTTCAAGGTCCTCAGAAAAAAGCAAGGATTTCTATGATATCCTGAGGAAAAACAAGAAGTTTGAGTGGACTAAGAAGCATGAAGAAGCCCTGAGGTGCCTGAAAGACTACTTATCAGCAGCTCCGTTGCTAATGAAACCAGAAGATGGGGAGCCACTATATTTATATCTTGCCGTTTCCGGAAGCTCAATCAGTGCAGTCCTGGTAAAAGACTATCAAGGTCAGCAGCATCCGGTATATTATGTAAGTAAAACTCTGCTAGACGCAGAGTCCAGGTATTCTCACCTTGAAAAGTTAATTTTATCTCTTATAATGGCTTCCACTAAACTTAGACATTATTTTGAAACACATACTATAATCGTGATGTCTAACTATCCTATCAAGGCAGTTCTTAGGAAGCCGGAAATGTCAGGAAGGATGGCTAAGTGGGCAGTCAAGCTGAGTGCCTATGACATCAAGTATGAACCAAGAACAGCAATCAAATCTCAAGCATTAGCCGACTTTGTGGCGGATTTCAGCAGTGACATTGAACCAGAAGTTGAAAAGGAAGTCCAGCAACTTGGGAAGCTCAAGGAAGACTGGATCCTCTACACCGATGGCTCCTCAAATGTTAGAGGAACAGGGCTGGGAATCCTGCTAAAATCGCCACAGGGGGACATAATACCTTTATCCATATCCTGTGAATTTCAGGCTACCAACAATGAAGCTGAGTATGAAGCTTTAATTGCTGGATTACAGCTGGCTAGGGATATGGGAATCCTATCTATACAAGTATTTGTTGATTCTCTCTTATTAACTAACCAATTTAATGGCTCTTATGCAGTAAGAGGAGAGAATCTAATTAAATATCTTGAAGTTGTCAAAAAATTATCCCTATTTTTCGAAAATTTTAACATTTCACAGGTACCAAGAGAAGATAATGCGGAAGCCGATGCACTGGCAAACTTGGCTTCATCGCTCAGGATCCCTGAGGATGTCAAGATTCCAATAACTCACGTCTTGACACCAGCAATAGCTCAACAGGAAGCTCAGGCTGTTGGCAATAACGCAGGGGCAGACGTCGAGAATCCTGAAGATGCCCAGGAATCCTGGACATACCCGATCCGAAAGTATCTCAAAGATGGGGAGATTCCTAAGGACGAGAACCCCAGGGCTTTTCGTACAAAGGTAGTACCCTACACTATAATTAATAATATCCTATATAGAAGATCTCTTGCAGGTGTTTACTTAAGGTGCCTAGAGAAATCAGAAGCTCTTGAGGTGCTTGAAGACATCCATAGTGGAGATTGTGGAAACCATACCGGGGGCAGGGCGCTATTCTCTAAAGTTCTCAGATTTGGATACTATTGGCCAACTATGAAGAGGGATGCCGCGAGCTTCTCACAGAAGTGCGATGCCTGTCAAAGGCATGGCAATATCCTTCACCAACCTGCCGAGCATCTGCATCCTATAGTATCCCCATGGCCTTTCATGAAGTGGGGCATGGATATTGTGGGTAAGCTGCCGAAGGCTCCTGGAGGGAAGGTATTTATGCTTGCCATGACAGATTATTTCTCCAAGTGGATTGAAGCAGAAGCCTATGTTCAAGTGAGAGAAAAAGAAGTGATATCCTTCATCAAAAGAAACATCCTCACCAGATTTGGGATTCCAGCGGAGATTATATGTGATAATGGTTCCCAGTTTATAGGTAAAAGGACTACAAGCTTTTGTGAAAGCTGGGGCATCAAGATGATCACTTCAACACCTGTCCACCCTCAGGCCAATGGGCAGGCAGAATCCAGTAATAAAATTATCATCAATAACCTTAAGAGGAAGCTGGGTTCCAGGAAAGGTAAATGGGCCGAGGAGTTGCCATTTGTTCTTTGGGCAGACAGAACTACACCCAAGAATGCTACCGGCCAAACACCATTCTCATTGGTGTTTGGGACAGAAGCCGTAATTCCTACAGAGATTGTATTCCCAACGGCCAGAATCAACTGCCAGGATCCTGAAACAAATAACCAGAACCTCCTTCAGGACCTCGAAACAGTTGAGGAGCTCAGAGATATGGCCAAAATCCGGATGGCCTCTTACCAACAGCGGATAGCAAAATCTTATAACAAGAATACCAGACTAAGAAGATTCCAGGTAGGCGATTTGGTTTTGAGGAAAGCTTTTCAGAATACTACCAATCCTGCTGACGGGAAGTTAGCACCCAAATGGGAAGGCCCTTACCTTATAGATTCTGAAGAAGGTAAGGGAGCATACCGTTTAGTGAATATGGAAGGTGAACCTCTGCCGAGAGCTTGGAATGCCATCCACCTTAAAGCGTATTTTATGTGAGAATCCCATTGGGAATCTCGGGCAGAATCCCAAGGATCCTCGCTGTCTAAATATCCCAAGGTACGTATACTAATTCTATTTCAATTAATTCTTAATATTTTGTGATGAGTTACTAACTTAAGCATCGGAGTGGTGTTAGCTAGGCTAACACCCACACCTCACCAAGCGTTAAGTGTTTTGCAGATTTTGAGAATCCTAGAGAATTTTGGGTATATCCCCAGTTAGAGGTTGGCCACCTCTCCTACGTTTAAGGTATCCTGCATACCTTCTAAGGTTTGAGAGGCTGACTCCTCTCCTAAGTTTGGGTAATCGCCAGTAGCGCACGACCCTCGCCAGTAGCGCACGTTGTCCCCCGGTATGCTCAAGGTGGCCGGACCAGTCCACTCCAGGGGTGGCTGATAATCTTGTCACTGGAGGCTGCCGGGCGGATTCTCAAGGTTTATAACACTGACGTGTTATCTAAGGTTTTGGCATTTTCATGTCACATACGTATGGGCTTGTCCCCAGTTTTGGCTTAGTCCCAAGAATCCCGGGCTTGTCCCCAGTTTTGGCTTAGTCCCAAGGATCCCGGGTTTATCCCCAGTTTGTTTAACTTGTTTGCTTTCGAAAATGTCGGCTTCGGCCGGAGGCCAAGAAGCATTTCGGAATTATTTCAGGTTTAAGAAGAAACTACTGAGGAAACTGCGTTCAGGATTCCTACAAGAATCCCGATTCAGGTAGAAAAAGATATGATTATTTGGAATTGGAAAGTTGGCTAAGGTAAAATTCAAAGGTCAGTTTTCACTATTTAATCTAACTTGACATATTAATCGAATTTCAAATGGTCTTTCAGCATGCAAATCGTTTTTTTTTTAATATTTGATGAGTTTTTACAAATTAATTATACCAATCAAAATTTCAATACAAAAGGCAATATGAGAAACCCAAAAGATACTAATATTATTCATAAGCCATAAAAGGTTGTGAGCTTCTCAAGCTTCGTCCTGAAAACCTCAGGATCCCTCCACTTGAGAAGCTCGAAGGTCAAAAGATTGTTTTTTGGGAATCCTGGTTTCGTCTTGTAAACACAAGATCCCTCCACCAGGATCCCCACCATTGTTGTTGTTTGCTACTTGTTCATTACAGGAAAAGAGAAATTGTTTCAACCACAAGAACCACCAAAAGAACAACCTAAAAACCTAAAAAGTGGGCTCAGACCGTTGCAATGTCCTCATCGCCCACTGTCTTCTCCTCCTCCACCGGCTTCACCACGTCCTCCAGCTTCTTGCCAGTTCCCAGCTCAATCACAAAAGCCCTTGTTGGGGCAACCGGAGAATCCGGAACCACCTTTGAGGAGCCACCTTCGGTCCCATCCTTTCCTTCCCCATCACCATCTCCTCCCAGTGATTCCAAGACCAGCCTCCAGCCTGCGACATCCCAACCTGGTACCTGAAAGCCAGCCGCTTCAGCCTCTTCTGCCATTTGAATTTTGCATTCTAGGACGCTCCGGGCAGCCGAGAGTTGACCGATTTCAGCATCAGCAGCCATCTTGGCTTCCAGGGCTTGACGCTGCTCAGTGAGCTTATGCTCATAGAGAAGGGTCTTACCCTTGGCAGTTTCAGCTTGGGCCTGAATCTTCTCGTTGGCTTCGGCGAGCTTCTTCTCCATGTCCATAGCTTGGAAGCTCAGCTTCTCAATACCCTGCACAAATAGGAATCCTATTCAGAAGCAGCGACAGGTATAAAACTAACACAAATATTACTTGAGCTTCTTACCAGGTTGATCATGGTCTGCATGGAGAGGATCTTGTTGCTGACCTCAGAAGGAGCAAGATCTTCAAAGGATTCCAGGTACACCACAGGAGCTGCTGGAGTTTCTGGGGCCTTCCTCTTCTTGGAAGCCGAAGCTTTAGGCCGGCTGACAGGTGGCTTGGAGACGGTGGGGTGCTCGAGCTGTTCCTTCTTGACTTTCAGGAGGCTGTCAAGATCTTTCAAGGAAAACGAGGCGCTGGATTTGGAAGCTGTAATCAGAAACAGGTTGTCAGTATCTGAGAAGCTCGTATAACCAAAAAAGTCAGAATCCTGTAAAAGCTTACCAGACATGGCGGGAGTATGGTCGGCCGAATAGCTGTTTTCACTGGTCGTTGTTTCAAGGATCAGGGCTCTCTCGTTGGCCGGAATCTTGTAGATGGCTTCAAGCTTCTTGAAGTCAGGCTGCTTCTTAATGAGACTCTCAAATTTGGGCGCTGCAAGAAAGAAAACAACAAAGAAATTAACAATGTGCAGAAAATTCAACGGAATAAACGTAAAACTTCAGCTTCCTACCCTTCTCAACCCACTTCAACGGTAACTCTGTCCCCCCAGGAATCGAGTCTCGTTTGACAAAGAAGAATCGCTTCTTCCAATCATGATCGTTGTGGGAAGCTCGGGGAATCAACTGGGAATTGGAAGTACGAGCCTGAAGAACGAATCGGCTACAACCATGGGTTCTTAACTTGTAGGCTTCACAGATCTCAGGAATCCCGATGTCGAGATTCCTGGTTTGGTTCAACTGGTCCAGAGAATACAAGATTCTCCAGACCATCGGCATGGTTTGAGAATAAGAAAGGCGGGTGGTCTTGAAGAATTGAGTGATAAGTTCCGGAAAGGGGAATGTCATTCCGAGCAAGAATGGATAGTACATGAAGCAAACCCAGGTTGAGGAAACGAAATCGGACTTGACAAGGGAGCTGTAGGGTCGGAAAACGGTCTCCGGCGGAAAAATGCCGGAGTTTTTCAGATCTTGGATATCGCGATCGTCGAAGGTGCAACTTTCCTCCTCACAGGGGATGATATACCCCTGATCGTGGAAATCTTCGGCGACCGGAAGGTTTAGTGAAGAAGAAGATCGAGTGTTTTTCTTGGCCATGGCCGAAAAACGCGAAGAAAAAACGACGAAGGAGAAGGATAACTGACCTGGAATACCGGAGAAGCTTGAGAGGTTTTGCGAAGAAGATGGTGATAATCTCAGAAAATTACCTCCTATTTAAAGCAAAATGTCACATCTCTTGGACGCCGAGAAAACAGTCACATCAGTAACCATATTTACCGTTTACACGCCGTTAAAATGGCATCTTTTTGAATTTTAACAGCTGTCAAACTTATCCACAGCTGTTGAAATTCAAGGGGCAATTGTTGAGGGTGTATTTTCAGGATGCTCACAGGAAGCTCAGACAGTTCAGGAATCCTATTGTCATCTGAGAATCTCGTACATTCAGGTATCCTGATTGTTTTATTTTAACTAACCTTCATATTTTGCCACATGTCTATTTGACCAGGTATTACCGGAATTATCAACGACCTCCGAAACTTATGCTCCAGCTGAAGAAGATCGTGGACCAAGTGAATGGAGAGGCCTCTAACGGTCGAGTTAGTTGGACGATAGGATCCCGGGAATCCCGGAAAGTTAGTTATCATTGTATTTGTTATATAAATCGAGGATTCGATCAGTAGGAACACACAATTACACTCGCACACTGGTTTCTCTACACGAATTATTGTATCACTTAGCTCTGATCGATCAAACCTCCAACCCGTTGTAACAAATCATTTGATAATTAATAAGATTGACTTGGTGGCGGTTTCCAGCCGGCACCCGAGGTTTTTATCCAGGATTCCTAGAGGCAACTCAAAGGATTCTGGAGCTTTCCTCGCTAAAATCCGTGTGTTATCACCCTTACTTGGATTACTTACCCATTTGATCGTTAAGCACTCTACCTCACAATCTAAGTTTGGAATACAGGATTCTCGAGTGAATTTTTGACCAAAACAGTATTTATACCACCTCATACACTAACTTGGGCCAATCATAAACACTAATCTAGCCCAATCATAAACATAAAAATGACCCACATGGCCTATTAACTAAGCTAGATTAAGCCCAAATACAAAAGCCCAACTAATGTTCATGCCTTACATAATATAGCCCTACAGCAGGTCAACGGTGGCCAAAGTCAGTTTGACCGACTAATTTATCGTGGAGCATGCACCAGGCATATCGCTTGGTAGAAGGGAGGCAGTAGGCGATACGCCTACAGCCTCAAAACCCGCAAAAGAAGGTTTCGGCCTTTAAAATCAGATTTAGGGTTTCATTCGAGATACTACAAATTCCAGACGAACTCAAAGGTTCCCAAAGGCGAAATTGAGAGCAGAGAAGGCCAGGAACAAAGGAGGAAGCATCGGTGGATCAAGTCTTCAACATAAATCATCATCGGTTTAATGGGTTTTCTTCTCGATTCTTGTCGTTTCTTAGACTTGACCATGTTTTCTGTCAAAGATCAGATTTTTACTATTATTACAGACATTGACATGATTGTAGGCTAAGTAATTTGTATTGCCTAGACCCAATTGGATGGATATTTTTAGTATTTATGACTTTACTCGGTTTCGATTGATTGATTGATGTCACACTTCTATTAAATTCCAATAATTGCCATGGTTGATGCTTGTGCGTGTTTTGAACAGATTTTTAGTTTATTATTGATGCATGATTTACCCGCGAATGTCTTTCGGTTTAGGTAGATTATCTAAAGTAGTTAACTTTAAGGTTAATTGCAATAGAGTAGTTTAGGGTTTTCTTGAACTATTACATTAACTGTTGATTAGTTATTTGATTGCAATGTGCTGCTTCTTCTGAGACTTAAAAGGTAAAGAATTGTCGGGTAATTGGGTTGGTTAAAGAACTAGGGGTACATTGTCTCAAAAGGAAGTGTCCTAGGGATTTGGTCAGCTTGTTATTCCGTGTCAGTCATGGTAGTTATTGGTAGCTCCTGCTAGCCTAGGGTGCCTTAGATTAGTTTCGAGGGTGGTTAGGTTTAGTTGAGGTAGGATGTACCTAAAAGGTGAACTCCTGTTCGGACGTTAGAAGTGTCAGCTAGGAAGGACTTAAAAGGTGAACTAGCCACCATCAGATTGGTCAAAACTGAGTGTAGTTGTAGGTATTAAGTAGGATTATGGGTCTAGGTGATACTATTCTCTATTCTGATTTTCCCAAGGTTTTCCTGTCTTCGGTTGTTATTGTTAGTTAAGTTAGTTAATTAATTTCCTAAAATTTAGGTGTGTCTAAGTCTAGGTTAGGTCTAGGTTTTAATAGTTATTTTTAGGTACGTTCCGAATACATCATCAATCAACAAAATAGTTCAAGACGTCTCCAAAACTACTATATCGCAACTAACCCTAAAGCTAGCTACTTTAGATAATCTACCTAAACCGAAAGACTTTTGAAGGCAAATTATGCATCAATCAATAATTATGGACCTGTTTAGCAACACACATATGCACACAATCATACTAATCAATGGGATTTAAAGAATTGAATGAACATCAAACAAGTTGCAAAAACCGAATAAAGCAAAAGGTGTCAATTAATCATCTAATAGTCTAGGTGGTAGCAAAAGCCTATCCTACCACCATAATCCAACCATAAACAATCAGAAAAATTCCACCCTTAATGGTAGACATGGTTTAGGTTTAACAATTAGACAAGATCAAAAGAGAAAGCAAGCCCGTAAATCGATTTGGTGTTGATTGAGTGATCCTCCAAGTCTCCTATTAATCTCAGCCTTCCTTTGTCTTCAAAAATCATCCTTAATCGCCTATGGTTTGTCTGGAAGTCGAGAGGTTCCGATAAGAACCCTTAACATCGAATTTATATTGAAATCTAGGGTTTATGGAAGATATGCCTCCAAGTGTATCGCTTGGAGGATCGGAAGTTGTAAGTGATACGCTTGTAGCGTATAAAACGACAAATTAGTCGGGTTTGACCCCGCCGAATTGCCTTTGACTTTTTCCAATCGTGCATACCGCCTAACTCTCACTTCGGTCTAGGCGATATGCCTAGACCCCTTTTTCAGCAACTTTTTATTTTCTTCTTTTGTCCCAATCTCCAACTCTCGTGCGGCCTCATGAATTATCTCGGACACCTAGAAAATGCATTAAAAACTTAATAAAGACTCAAATAAAGAAAAGTAAATGAAAACATAATAAAACGACTCAAAATGACTAAAAACCGACTCAAACATTATACAAAATACAAAGGAAAATAAGATGTGTTTGCAACACATCACTAACTCTGAAGATCAGTGTGGATGACTCATGCATAACCTATAAACCATCCAAATTCGAGTGAGAAGCAGTTCACTACCCAACACTGCACATAAAGTGTGATATTTTGTTTTTAGATGCTTACCAAGGCTCCTATGCATGAATCCTCAAGAAAACTCCAACCTCTAAACCTCTTGGTCACCTTTTTTTCAGAAAGAAAATGGTGAAATGAGCAGATTTGTGAATGATCCATTGTTTATATCAGCCACCATCGATGCAAACCGTCTCATCCTTCAATTTACATCAGTACGGTCATTTTTGCTTGTAATGACAAAGACGCGGAATATGCATTGGTTGGTAACAAACTAGCTGAGCATGTTATGGAATATGCAAGATCGGATCTGGTGTCTTGGATGTATAGAATTCGGCCAACTAGTCATGAATACTGACTAGCATCAACCCACGAGCCTCCTTCGTTGTTATCAAGTTTTAAGCTGTGTTTCCACTGGAAAAGAACGTGGTTAGTAACCTTGCATCCCAAAATCTTTCAATATGTCTAACGTGTACTTTCATTAACTTAACAAAAGTCTCTCTTTCATTCGGGCCACTTCAATGCCAAGAAAGTATTTGAGAGTCCCCGGATCCTTAATGCTGATTTTTTTTATTAAGATAGTCCTTCAACGTATATGAGGGGAACAACAAAAATGTCTTGCTTCTTGTAGATAAATAACGAGTGGCCAGACTTAGCTTACTTACAACTAATGCTGATTAAAGCGACCGAGGACTTGTGATACCAATTCCAAGAGCGACCGAGGACTTGTGATACCATTTCCAAGAAGCTTATTTTAAACCATACAAGGATTTTTGCAACTTGCAAAACCTTTGTTTCGTTATTTTTGCAAGTACCTTTAGGGATCTTCCTGTAAACTTCTTCATCAAGATCATCACGTCTAACTGATGGATGATCCAATTTCTTTTGACAACCACGATTAACAATGTTTAGACAGTTACTAACTTTGCAACGTGAGCAAAGGTTTCGTGATAATCAACCCCCTCCATCTGAGTAAACACCTTTGCTACAAGCATCGCCTTGTATCTTTCAACTTTACCGTTAGGCTTGTATTTGATTTTGTAGACCCATTTCGAGTCTATGGCACACTTCCCTTCCGGTAGCTCTTTTAGCGTCCAAGTTCCATTAGCCTCTAAATGCTTTAGTTTCCCTTTTCATGGCCTCTCTCCAATTTACATCTTTCACAACCTAGGCATACTATTTGGGCTCATCGTGTGGTCCGGTGACCACAAGGAATGCTCTATGTGAATTCGTGAAACTTTCATAAGTAACAAAATTAGAAAGAGATTGTGCCGTTGAGGAATCTTGGTTAGCGTCGGGTTATGCATGGTCTATGGATGAGGGAGCCTTACATGATAATCTACAAGGTGTTTATGTGGTGCACGATTTCTTCTTGCTCTTGATGGATTTATATTTTCATTAGTTTCATGGGTACTATTCTAGAGTAGCAATTTCACTAGCCATAAAATTATGCATATGTTCTTCTTGAGTGTTAATTTGGGCC
Source organism: Deinandra increscens subsp. villosa (assembly GCA_039602395.1). Classification (NCBI taxonomy): domain Eukaryota; kingdom Viridiplantae; phylum Streptophyta; class Magnoliopsida; order Asterales; family Asteraceae; genus Deinandra; species Deinandra increscens. The sequence goes on along the minus strand of JBCNJP010000018.1, from coordinate 3,842,334 downwards.
ACTACTTCATTCTCTTGGCCAACACTAAAGGAACTCTCACCTTGGTTGTGGTGAAAATGAATAGGTCATCTCCTGTGACCGAGCCATGTAGTTTCCTTCGGCAAGGGTTCATTTACATGCATTGGACGAGTGTAGTCAGAAGGGTATATGTAGAAGGGTGAATCGCGATCGACTAAAACACCATCAGTCTTCTTCGGATCAGGTTTGTCGCCCATGATGACAATCGGTGGCATGTTGGCTTTTGTTTCGGGTTCCAAGTATCGATTGCTTAGATGCCATCTAGATAATGGTAAAACAGAAAATACTTTGATTGGTTGATTGTTGAATACAAAGCATATTACAAGGAAATATATAATGGAAGAATACAACAGGGAGGCAACAACTTAAGAAAGGATATGCATAAGAGAAGGAACCAAAAATAAATGTTCCATTAACCCAAAGAAAAACTAAATTAACCCAACAACGCTAAATTGACCCAACAATAGGGCAGAGATACTGAGGATCCAATGCGGTCGTAGGTACCACTCAAATGCTAAATATATCGGTAATTACTTGAAGTAAATGATTAAGGCATCCAAAGTTTTTTTTCAAGGCACAAAAGGTTTGTGAGAATGACTTCTTTTTGTTCTTTTGTTGAGGCGTTTTGCGTTTGAACATTCTGGTTTTTATAAAGAGGGTGAAGAAAATATTAAAATATCAAATCCTTGAATTAAAAATAATTATGGTTAATACTGTTTTTTATTTATGTTATTTTTACTAGCTTTTTTTTATATTCTCTGAATAGATTTTTTGAACGGTGTCACTTCGTAGTAATCTATTATTTAAGTAATCCTCCTTGCAACATTTGCGAACCTTTGTGGAGACTCGGAGGGGGGGGGGGGGTCGCCCCTCCGGTTTTTTCGTCCATTAGTACTAATTTTCATGATTTTTTTTTTAAAAAATTAATGTATATTGAGAATCGCCTCCTTGGATTATCGCCCCGTGATTTATCGTTTCTGCAAAATTTTAGATCAAACTTCGTCACTAAGTTGCAAAATGCCAAAATGAAATTATCCACGAAAATTTCAGTGACAAAATGAAAACGACTGAGGACTTGTGATACCAATTCCAATAAGTTTATTTTAAACCGTACAAGGATTTTTTGCAACCTGCAAAACATTTATTTCGTTATATTTGCAAAAACCTTGAGGGATCTTCATGTAGACTTCGATCATTAAGATCATCACGTCTAACTGATGGATGATCCAATTTCTTTTAACAACCATGATTAACAATGTTCGAACTGTTACTAACTTTGCAACGTGAGCGAATGTTACGTGATAATAAACCCCCTCCATCCGAGTAAACACCTTTGCTACAAGCATCGCCTTGTATCTTTCAACTTCACCGTTGGGTTTTTATTTGATTTGTAGACCCATTTTGAGTCTATGGCATGCTTCCCTTCTGGTAGCTCTTTTAGCGTCCAAGTTCCATTAGCCTCTAAATGCTTGAATTTCTATTTTCTTGGCATCTCTCCAATTTAAATCTTTCACAACCTGGGCATACTGTTTGGGCTCATCGAGTGATCCGATGGCCACAAGGAAAGCTTTATGTGAATTCATGAAATTTTCAAAAGTAACAAAATTAGAAAGAGGGTGTACCGTTGAGGATCTTGGTTGGTGTTTGGTTGTGCATGGTCTATGGATGAGGGGAGCCTTACATGATAATCTTTAGGTGGTGCATGATTTCTCCTTCCTCTTGGTGGCCTTATGTTTTCATTAGTTTCATGGGTACTGTCATATAGTATTAATTTTACTAGCCATAAAATTATGCATCTCTTCTTCTTGAGTGTTAATTTGGACCACTAGTTCATTCTCTTGGCCCAAATTTTCAGCACTAAAGGAAATCTGACCTTGGCTACGGTGAAAATGAATTGGTCATCTCCTGTGATCAATCCATGTCGTTTCCATCGGCAAGGGGTTCATTTACGTGCATTCGTCGAGGGTAGTCAGAAGGGAGGGTGAATCACGATTGACTGAAACACCATCAGTCTTATTCGGATCAGGTCTGTTGCCCATGATAACAATCGGCGGCTTACATGCTTTGGTTTCGGGTTACAGGTATCGATTGCTCTGATGCCATATAGAGGACTATAAATCAGAGAATACTTTGATTGGTTGATTGTTGAATGAATACAAAGCATATTACAAGAAATATATAATGGAAAAATACATCAGGCATACGCAATTCATGAAGGAAAATTAGATATTCCTAATATGGAGGCAACAACTTAGGGGAAAGGATATCATAAGAGAAGGAACCAAAAATTAAGTTTTCATTAACCCAAAGCAAAACTAAATACGTACTACTCAAATATAAAATATATTGATAATTACTTGGAGTAAATGATTAAGGCACCCAAAGTTTTTTTTTTCCTAAGGCACAAAAGCTTTGTGACAATGGCTTCTTTTTTGCTCTTTTGTTGACGCGTTTTGCGTTTGAACATTCTGGTTTTCGTAAAAAGAGTGAAGAAAAGATTGAAGTATCAAATCCTAGAATAAAAATAACTACTTTTATTATTGTTTTTTATTTATGTTACTTTTTACTGATTTTTTTTATACTCACTAAATATTTTTTTTGGGATGATGTCAGTGTGCAATAACCTTTCATCTCCGTCAGAGAAGAGTCCCAAATGAGATTATGTAATACTCCAGTTGCAACATTGGCGTAGCTTTGTGGAGACTCGGGGGGCCGGGGGGGGGGGGGGGGGGATCGCCCCTCCGGTTTTTTCATTCATTAGTACGAATTTTCAAAATTTAAAAAATAACATTATATATATTAAGATTTACGCCTATGGATTATCGTCCATGACTTATCGCTCCTGTAAAATTTTAGATTAAACTTTGCCGCTAAATTACAAAATGCAAAAATGAGATTATCGACAAAAATTTCAGTAACAAAGGACTATCTGTGACAGAAATTGACCTAGTAAAAACCGAGTTTTCTAGAGTGTGACTTTTCTTGAATCGCAAGTCATGCATATTTAAAACTAAAATTAACGTGTTTCATTTATAAGTAATATTTCCATTTCTCTCTCGTACGTTGCCAACCTCTCCATATTCTTTGTCCATGGATTGACTGACTATCTTACCCTTCTAGTAGCCATGCATTATCTTTGCATTTTTCCTAGTGCATTAATACCAAAAATAACACCCATCTTAACTTGTCAAAATTTATGACCTGAAAACATCTAGAATCGCACAACACGTAACGTGACCTCGCTACAACGACCATCTTTAATAATTAACCGTTTCAGCTAGCTCCTATAAATATTTTTATATATATATATATATCGCAACAGATATAAAGCTAGCAATCCGGCAAGTTAATAAATCTGAAAAAAATATCCATGGATGAATCAAAGAAGACAGTGGCTTTTGGCGAGGTTCCAATTCACGGCTCCACGCCGGTTCATGAAAGAAGCAGAGTAGAATCTCCGCCGAAGTCTAATAACTTCCTGGTGTTTTTCGGGTTTAATGGAACTGGTAAGTTTCAGACTAAAATGGATCTGGGTGACATAAAAAGAAGGCAGCTCCGGCGGCAGACTACAGATGGAGATGGCGGTGAGGATGATGAAAGTGGTCGCCGGAGAAGTGAGAAGAAGCGGCGGTGGTGGTTGTTGATTGATGCTTTCAGATGTGGCAGTGGATACGAAGGAGAGGTGGCGGTGAAAGATTTACAAACGTCGTTTCCCACACTTAAAAGATACGAGTGATCGATCAGTTGGATCAGTTGCTAGCTTCAGTTAATTAATTTCTGTTAGTTATTAAATATATGTGATCGAAAGATCGGTTTTTTAATTTGTTTCTAAGAAAATGAATATGAGAAGATAACATCAATTAGTTGATTAGTTTTGGGAAGAATGCTGAGGTTTAACCACCGGAAAGAAGTTGACTAGATTTTCTCTATATGTGGCTTGTTTTGATTGTTGATTTTATAAAGATGTGTATTTTTTCCATGAAGGGTAAGTTGATTAAATTGAATAAACAATAAGGAATCACAGTTGGTTGAAATTACCACTCTTGATCGGGGTATCATTTCTCAAGGATTAATCAGCAAATTGTTGTTTTAAATTTAGAACTGTTCTTTAGATTTTTTATATAGATTAAAATAACATACCCTAACACTCTTTTTGGAGTTTGACTTAAGAAGAGTATGGAAAGGAAAAGAGAAAATAAATAGTTGTGTTCATTCTTTTTTAAGGAATTCGAAAGAAAATGAAAGAAAGGGATTGAAATAGGGGTTGTGATAGAGACACTATCCTTTTTTAAAATTCACATGCCTTATATGTCACGTATAGGGTTATATGTGACATATATGTGAGGTGTAACAAAATTATTCTTCACTATGTGAACGCGCATGAAGTTTATTTGTATTGATATTATATGTATATATGTGTGTGTATGTATGTATGCCGGTATGTATATGTATGAATGTGTATATGCACGTAATACGTACAATTATACCAATGGTATATTCTTATATAGGTTTCTATCCACGTGACTATATGTATATATGAACATAATATTAAGTTTATTTTTATCGTTTTTGTATGCTTATATGTGGGTGCTTCGATATTGTATGATTATGTGTATGTATGTGTGCGTGTATGCATGTAATTATGTAAATATACGTATAAAATACAAATCTAAACCTCATGTATCGGCCTAAATGGGAGCCAGAAAACTTAAATGAAAACTCTATACCTCAGGTATCGGGCTATATATGGTGTAAAGAACTTAAAAGGTGAACCCTTGTTCGAGCGTTAGAATCATTAATTAGGAACAAGCCGAGAGGTGATTTAACCGCCATCAGAATTACCAGCATTGAGTGAAGTTGTGAGTATTAAATAGGAGTTTAGGTCTAGGTGGTGTCTTTCTCGTATCTGATTATTTCTTAAATTTCCCTATTCTTGTCTGTTAGTTGTGTTAGTTAGTTAAGTTAGTTATTTAAATTCCTTAAAACCAAAATCCACTCAAATTTCCATTCCATTAAGTCCTAAGTTAGAGTCTAGCTACATAATGTCCTTAGGTTCGATATCCTGGTCTTCCGAAAGCTATTCTACAATCCAATAGGTACACATGCCTTAGGGTTTGATTAAGTTTAGGATGTTCGGTAAAATTAGGTGTGTCTATGTCTAGGAATAGGACTAGGTTTAATAGTCATTTTTAGGAGTACTTCCAAACACATCATAATCGATGGTATGCGAATTAAAAATCGATCAAAGTATGAAATAGATTATTACGAAACATGCCTCATACAACTGATTGTTATATATGAAATCGATCAACAACTCGTGAATCCCTTGTCTATTCAGTACGTACCCTATACGACATGTATAGGCATGTACATGTCGTATGTGGTCGTCTGACCTGGGAATCATCCAGATATTCATCCTATGACCATCGCATCATTCTCTGTTGGTCAGCCACGAAACCCTATACCACCCGGATATGCCTATCCGTATCGTATGGTGTACCGTATTACCATCTCATGATCACCAGAAATTCTTTGGTTTAGTCGTACTACAAAACCTAATACGTCGTGTATTGGTCTATACGTGGTGTATTTGGGCGGTGCAAAATCTAAAAATGAGGATGCCCTTAGTAGGACCCATTTCAAAAACTCAGTTTTAATGCTTTTACATAAGAAGTCATATGGCAGGTTTAATTACTTGCTTTAGAGTATTCACTGTATAATCTTTATTTTTTATCTCTACAATTTGATAATATATTATATTTCTTTTAAATTTTATTTAACCTCATATTTTCCATCTCTATCTATTTTTCATTATTATTTAAATTTTTATATTTTCATATTACCTTATCAACAAGTTATAATTTGCATGAACAGTAAAATAGTGTTTTATTTACGTGGTAGCCTATGGCGGTGTCATGTGACACATTTTGTTTTTCCTTTTTTTTTGTTTTTTAGTGTCGTTACACTGTCTTTTATATTATATATTATTTATGTTGCATTAAAACAATACAAATATTTTTTGTACCTAGCACATAAGTTGATTATTTGATAGGTTTAGTTGTATAACATAACTTTTAGGTCTTACGCTCGATACTTTAAGTATTTGACTTCCAACTTTAATTTCATTACACAGTCATTTAGTATTTTTCATTTTCTATTTTTCTTTATGTTACTTTAATTGTTTTGTGTATTCGCAACAACATGCACCAACACATACATTGCTAATCTTGTTCATAAACATTTATATAGATCATGAACAGTGGATCTCTAAATTTAAAGACTTACTATTTATAAAAACTCAAACATTCCAAAAAATGGAAACGAAGATATTATTAGCGTATAGTATTCTTGTATTGTATTTGGTATATCTCCTCCATAGAATAGTTGATTTGTATAGATACTTGTCATAATAGGATCCCTTGTACTCTCCCTATATATAGGGATACTGTTCATAATACAACACGAAATCAATTGCCCTAATACACTTTTATGGTATCACAACCTCTTCATCCTTTTTTTCTCTCCCTGCCGCCATTCCCATCGTCCCCTAATCTCCTCTACCTTCCCATTCAATGGTTGAAACGACACTAATAAGAGTGGGGATGCCTCATTCGATCCCAAAACCACACCTTTACACCCTGCCTATGGTGTAACCAATATTCAACTCAAGGTGTGTGTTCTTAACGGTGTCAAAATCACGTATTCGCTGTGGACAAAGCTCTTCAAAGTGTAAGCCGTTGCCTACAAAGTTATGAACCACATCGACGACACTGCTCCACCGAAGACGATGAGGGTTATACGCAGTGGCTCGAGATCGATGCCCTGGTGCGATAATGGATCTACAGCACGTTGTCAGATGAACTACTAATTCGGGTAATGGATACAGACACCACCACCCTAGATGCTTGGAATAAGGTAAAAGCAATTTTCTTAAACAACAAGGGTTCGAGGGCAGCCGCACTCGAACAGGAATTCTCCAATCTCACGTTGGCCTCTTGTGCGTCTCTTGATGTTTATTGTCAAAAACTCAAGGACCTTGCCCAATAACTTGCCGATGTGGACCACCCGGTTCAAGAATCCCGTTTGGTTCTACAATTAGTCCGAGGTCTTCCCTTGGAGTGTGACATGGTAGGGGCCTTCATCAACAAAAGTTCACCCACATGGGATACCGCACGCAACATGTTACAACTAGAACAACTCCGGTTAAATGCCCGTCAAAATCTGCAAGCTTCGGTTCAGGTGATCGCAACAGCAACAACGCCGCCACAAACCGGACTAATCACTTCGGTGATGGTAACAACCGACCAAATCACTTTGGAAATGTTGGCCAAAGGAATGGACGTGGTTCTCAAAACAACCGTCCTAAAGGGTGCAATAATAGGGGTCAACCACGTGGGTCTCAACAAAATCCGCAACCTCCACCACCGCATGCCATCCTGGAAAAAACAATGGCAGCCATGGACCCCTCCCCCCTCGCCATACCCCACTCAACCTACCCCCCCCCCCCCCACTCGCTAGAACAACTCTCCAGCCCACTATCAATCCTTGCCTGGGCCTTCACAAATGTATTATGGTCCTCCAACTGGGTCGGCCCAATCTTTTGCTGCTGTCAATGAATTCGGCCCACAGTAATTGGCTAAAACAATGGCCATCTTGGCGCCACTGATCCGACATGGTATATGGACTTCGGGGCCTCTTCTCATCTCACGTCCGATCCAAGTAAAATATCTACCCCATTGTCATTTACACCTGTAAAGAATATATTTGTTGGAAATGACTAAACTTTACCCATTCATGGTTCTGGCAACACCTTTCACCCCATTCCTAACCATACGTGTACCCTTAATAATATTCTTTTTACACCCAATTTAATTAAAAATTTATTTTCTGTTCGTAAGTTTACAATTGATAATCAAATTTCTGTGGAATTTGACCCATATAGTTTTACTGTGAAGGATCTCAAGAATGGAACCCCGCTTTCACGCCACAATAGCTCAGGGGAACTTTATCCTTTCACTACACCAGAGTCTCCTGTCGTTCTAACCGCTGCTACTTCTGATTATTGGCACAATCGCCTCGGGCACCTGAGCGATACTATCCTTAATTTACTTTCTTCACAGTTTTTGATTTCATGTAATAAGAGACAACTTTTTCATTTATGTCACTCATGCCAAGTGTCCAAACATAAAAGATTACCATTCTATGATTCAAATTCCTTTACTTTTGTACCATTTGACATCGTTCGTTGTGACCTTTGGACGTCCCTCATCGTTAATAAGTCAGGCTATAAATATTACATGGTGCTCATCGATAATTTCTCTCATTTTGTTTGAGTTTATCCCTTTAAATATAAATCTGAAACAGTCACCAACTTTATTAAATTTCGTCAATTTATCCAAACACAATTTAATCAGAAAATTAAAATTTTTCAATGTGACCTCGGGGGTGAGTTTGACAACACCAGTTCAAACATTATGCAAATACACACGACCTTGTTTTTCACTTCTCATGCCCTCAAACCTCTCATCAAAATGGGCATGCTGAGCGTATGATCTGTCGCCTAAACGACATCATACGGGCCATGCTTGCTCACGCTCAGTTACCCCCTACGTGTTCGGTTGAAGCTCTACACACCGCCATGTATCTTCATAAAATTTTGCCCACAAAACGTTTACATGGCGAAACCCTATTATTCACCCTTTATCATCGTCACCCGTCTTATACACATCTTCGAGTGTTCGGGTGTACGTGGTACCCCAACACATCCGCCACGAGCCCACATAAGCTCCATCCTCGATCCGTGAGGTGCATCTTTTTAGGCTACCCGGCTGATCACCGCGGTTATCGATGCTACGATCCTCGCACAGGACGTGTCCATATTTCTTGTCATGTCGTATTCGACGAGAATTCCTTTCCCTAATGCAAAAATCTGAACCCTCCAGGCTACACGTTTCTGGATGACCCACTTGTCACCTCCCTGCCATCCGCCTTCCCTCCCGATCCACCTCTTGTCCCTTCCGGATCCGCCCCTCAACCCGGTCCGCCTAGCCCACCGGCTACACCACCCAACCTAACACCTTCGGTCCATTCCCCTACACTCAGCCCAACCTCGGCCTCCCACGATAGCTCGCCAGCCCACCCCCGGACTAGCCCGCTACTTCACAGTAGCCCGTCGTCCCTGCGCCCGCTTCTATCAACCATATGACCACTCGTTCCCGAGCGGGTGTGTTCAAACACATCACTAAACTAAATCTACATCCCTCCACTGAACCGTCCATTTCATCTCTGCCCAAAAATTACCAAGATGCCCGGTTGATTATGATGATACATTTAGTCCGGTCGTCAAGCGGGCTGTAACATCCGTATGTTTCAAAAACCAGGAAACTCGACCCACATCAAGATCCAAGATTTAAACCCAATTCTCAACACCATAAATGGTAGATTACTCTATTCCATGTGATAGTACTCTGAAAATGGTGAATGTGGGCGAAAACCGTGTGCAAAACCGAGTTATAACGAAGCGGGAATCGCGAAAACAAGTTTGGTGTTTGTTGTTGATTGCAAAGACGCATTTTCCTCTTCTAAACCCATCCCACATCGCCCCTAAAACAAAATTTCACTCCATTTCTCATCTATAAATACCCTCCATTGATCCTTTATAGTTTGCAACTCCTAGTTTGAGTATAAACAAGTGGAATAACCAATTTTTGGCGGTTCCACAACTACAATACCCTTTCGGGTGTTGTTGTTAGTTGTTTTTTTATGCTCTCGGTGAGGAGGTGCCGCCCTTCAAGCTCGTCTCGTTTGAAAAACTTATTTGAGGTAATTCTTCTTTTTCTTTCTTTGTTTCCTTTATTTCCTTCATTTCGTTATTCGTTTATTTATCGCTTTATTAGTTAATTAGTTTAGTTTAGGTTCTTAGTTATGTGCTTTAGGCTCGTTTAGGTAGCCTTGCTAAGGCTCGTTCTTAGAACGCCAAGCATTGTTGAGGCTTGTCATTTGGACGGCCTAGCTTTGCAAAGGCATTTTATTACGACGTGATGCCTTGCTTAGGCCGATTTAGGCTTTCTGTAGCCTTGTAGAGGCTCGTAAAGCCCAACGAGTCTAAACTATCATGTCAAATTTTATCTATATTCTTCTAATCCAAATAGTCAACGTTTTTATGCATGAACAAATTGGGGATTAAGGCTTGTTCTTCACAAATCAACAATTAAACTAATTCTTAATCATTCTAATATGTAATTTAGGTTTTGAACATAAACTCATTTTTAAGAATCTCAAATAGCTTAGAAATCGATCTTTGTTTAACAACATATTTAGTGATGGTACTTGAGACGCGAATGACATGTAGTAACTGGAAGGGTGAACACACCGGTAGTTGGGGTCTCTGTCAAAGGATAAGAGTTCGCATAAATCCCATAGTCGGACCTGGACGCTTACCTGGGATGCCCCGATGAGAGTGTCATAACCTATTAGGCCAAAGCATGTCTAGTAACGTTTAAGGTATTCTCACTCTTAAAAGTTAACATTTTTTTCAAACTTTAATTTATAACATTAAAACCCATCCCCCAAATGCATAAGAGATTTGAATCCCATATTCCAATATTCATGTCGTCCCTTTCTATTCTTTTAGGATGAAACTTCGGGACTAAACCTTTCATTTTCACTTTTCGCTTCATGGACTTAACTTCTAATCCAGGTGAGTAATCCTTTCCCTTTTCTCATTTTCTCATTTTTGGGGTTGCAACATGTATCCTATTTCAAAGTGTTATTTTATCCAAGTTTATCAATTACCATGCGTATGTGATCTATGTGTTAATTATGTGTTATGTGACTTCTAGCATGATTTTTTAATATGTGATTTTCAAAGGCTTTCATGTTTATCAAAGGCTTTCATGTTTATCATTGGATGTCAATTATGTCATGGTTGTCATGTCTGTTATGTCTTTCATTTGGCATAAACATTAACGTAAGGCCTGGGGTAACAAAGGTAGATCTATCGGTTGACAACCCACTCAACTTGACAGGTTTGGCGCTGGGTGTTTGGAGCCTATTTCATTATTTCATATAGTCTAACCTGCGGGTTAGGGAATCTTTCATATGTCATTGAGGTTTGTTTATGCCTAGGATTTCATGTTGTCATTTTATACCAGCAATTTTGGTTATGCCTAGTATTTCATGTTGTCAATATCTTCTAGCATGTTATATTTCACTTATTCTATCATATGACACGTAACGCATGTCTTTCAAATATATATTATGTATCAAACTTTTGGTTACTCACCAACTATCTATAGTCGATCCCCTTTATTTTATACATGTTGCAGGCTATGATGTTGATGTTTCATGATGCTATCACATAGGCTTTTGGACCTAGTTTAATAAATAAATTGTATTTGTTATCAACCAGATGTTTACCCACCCCGCGCGTTGCTGCGGGGTTGAATTTGTATACTGAATGAAAGTAAAAAAAAAGTTAAGTCGTATAAAACGTAAAAGTTTAAAAGTTTCGTGGTGAAAGTATAAAACTATAGTAGTATATTGAAAGCAAAAGTAGAAAAGTTAAAAGTTTCGTGCCAAAGTACGTAAAAGTCTAACAGTTTTGTAGTGAAAGTATAAAACTATAAAAATATACTAAAAACGAAAGTAGAAAAGTTAAAATTTTCGTGGTCAAAATAAAAGACAACAAAACTTAAAATAATAAAAAAACTTTAAAAGTTAAACGGTATAAAACATAAGAGTATGAAACAATGTGGCAAAACTATGAAAACTAAAAGTTTACTATTTTGTTGAAACTAAAAAAACAAATATTAAAAGTTTAGGGGTAGAAAGCGTCAAAGCACCAAAGTTACGTGGCCAAAGTTTGAAAAACCAAAAGTCTACCATTCATCTATGAAATTTGACCGTGTTCAAAGGTAACGGAAATAAAACGTCAATGTCTAAAAGTTTCGTGGTTAAAGTATAAAACTATAGAAAGGTCGTGGCCAAAGTCGAAAATTCTAAAAGTATACTAAAAATTAAAGTGCAAAAGTTAAGGGGTTTAAAACGTAAAAGTCTAAAAGTTTTGTGGTTAAGGTATAAAACTATAAAAAGTATATTAAAAACGAAAGTATAAAACTTAAGGGATATAAAACGTACAACTATAAAAGTCACGTAGTCAAATGATTAAATTAAAAAATAATAGTGGTCAAAATATAAAAAATAAAAAAGAAAAGATGTGGACCAAAAGTGTAAAAATGAGAGAATCTTTGTGGTCAAAATAAAAGAAACTAAAACCCTTGAAGGGCTTAAGTGAATAAAAGTAAAAACCATGTGGCCTAAATAAAATAAATCAAAAAACATGTGATGTAAACAAAAAAAATAAAAAGTTCACTATTCAAGTATCAAATTCTATTGTTATATATATATAATATGTGGTGTATTGTTTTATCTTTCAATGCTAGCAATGAAATTCATGTACGGCATGCTTCGTTTTGAGATTGCCCTTTTTTATGTCTTGTTTTGCCTCAGTTAGGATGTACCTCAAGTCTAACACTTATCACACACTCATACACTCAATTTAAGGCTTCCTAGCCTTTTCCTTATTGATGGTGCCTTACGCGCCATTTTAGGAACTTGATTCTATTTGATTTTTTTTTGAAATCTCGTCCGGGTTAGGTTCCTTAGTAACAGACATGTAGTAACTGAAAGGGTGAAAGCACTAGTAGTTGGGGTGTCTATTTAGGTAAGCGTTACCTGGGACACTCTGGCGAGAGTGTCTTAGCCTATTAGGCCAAATCATGTCATAACAAACGTTTCTAGGAACCATATTAACCCTGACTGGTCGAAGGTGACAGTTTCCCAATCGGGAAATGAGAACCATTCCATTGATTTTAAACAAGTCAATTCGATTTCGTGTTTTGCATGCGATTTCATGATATCCGGTTTATACTCTGATTTCGATCTATGATATTCTTTTGATTTTCAAGATTTCATAGTTAAAACACCACTTTTCGTGATTTCAATGGCATTTTTGAAATTTTCACCATCGACACTTACTTTCATAATTTTACATATTTTACCCCTCATATTTTAGTCGATTGATATACCATATTCAAACCTTTCGTGTTTATTACATCCAAAGTCAGCCTTGTTATTTCTATTTCACAATTTCATTATGTTGTACGACACTCCTGTGGCGTATCACATCCTACACTATCCTACGATTTACGTTATCGGTTCACAGTTTCATTTCGACTCACTTTTGAGAATTCAAATAACCCCTTGTTATTTATTTAGTAGATCGAGTTTCATAATTTTCCAATTCCACTCCCGAGGTATTTTGCGATGTTTATACAATCAGTTTGTTACCCTCATGATATCACATACTCTTGATTTTTTACATACCGTCCTTATATTTCAAATTCATGTCATTCATCGTCACCATAAATGTGCTATGGATCTGATTATCCCAATATTAGACGGAAAAAAAAACTTGTGAGTTCATAAAACGCTCTTGCTTGTTTTGAAACCTTCATTTCATGATTCTCAAGTAGCGAATGATTGATTGTTTTTATCAAATCTTGTTACCAACCCATTTTAGACTCATCCCATTGTTCTAATCATAGCCCAACCTTTTGCACCAATGCCCTATAGACATACCTGCGTGGTGATTCACGCACCCCTACAATGTGTGTCCTAGGCTGGCCATTGCAGACAATGCTTCGGTCAAACTAGCAAAACGAGTGCGCATAGTCACGTTTTGATCTCAATTCAAATTTACCATTTGAATCCAGTCAGTCGGTTTTTAAGCTTACCATTTCTTTCAAAAGAATTCATTCGTGATTTCATTGTTCGATGTGCAATTCAAAATAATTTACATTCATCATTTCAAAACCTATTTATATCATGTATTTTTTTCTTTCTTCTTTTTAATTAATTTACAGGTGAGCGAGTGCTTGTCGATGGGTTCACGAGTTTACAAGTTTGCATGGTTACGTGATTACATGCTTATGAGTTAACGCGCTTACCCATAAACGAGCCCACGAACTCACACGTACATGATATCCAGTTTTAGAAAATATTAAATTATCCATTTTTGAACCCCTCCAAAGTATCACGTTTTGCACTTTTAGGTATACATGTTTAGGAATTTACTTGTTTAGAAAATTATGAGTTTACGAGTCCACATGCCTACGGGATTGCATGTGTACGAGTTTATGACTTTATAACTTTACAAATAGATAATTATACATGCTTATTAAATTAAAAAAAAAAAAGAACTCATCCTTTATATTCAAGGTTATATTCCAATTGCAATTGCACGATGTTCCAATTGTTTCGCCTTAACATTTATTTTTATCCAAACTCATGTTTACCCTAGCTAACGTCAAATTTATGTGTATCACGATGATCGTTTCGTTTTCCCCGATCGACAATCAAGTCCAGACAATCTATGGCGATAAACCATTCCATGGGTTCTAGCTCATGTCCGACGTTAAAACCCACAAGTACTTGCATAAGGAGTACATGGCCTGTCTGGTCAGCATTGTGGATGTCCGTAATCAGGAATAGGGAGTCCAAGACATCCTAGTCGTTCGGGACTTCCCTGAAGTGTTTCCCGAAGACATATTGGGTCTTCCTCCCGTTCGCCAAGACAACTTCCGCATTAACTTACCCGGTACTACTCCTATTGGCAAGTCACCCTATCGCCTCACACTGTTTTGTGTCAACCACCTACCTCTAATTATTTTGTTTCCGTAATTATGGCTCCCATTTAGTCTCTTATCGCATTCATGATGACGATATCACCGTATATGTACTACATATATACTATGGATACTTCTCAGTTATAATCAACGTTACCTTCGAATCCTTGGTTGTGCTTAGCCATGAGCTTCTTTTGGCTAACTAAACACAAATGGATTCTTTTGCAGCTCTTACCTGGATAAATTCGTTATCGCCTTCGTTGGCGATGTTCGAATTTACTCAAATCCTATTTTCAAAATTTTCATGAAATTTTGACCTAAACAATAATCTTTGGGAAGACTCGTGTTATTCCGCATTTCGATATTAATTGTAATTTTTTTAATGTTTGCGTTATTCAATGTTTCAACTTTAAACTGTGATTTTCCATGCTCGGTGTATGAGTTCCAGACTCGCTTTATTCAATACTCACTGTGTGGGCTCAATTCATAGTTTCTAATGTTAATCTATGGATTCAAACTCGTGGTGTCAACACATGGCGTGTTTATTCAAAAGTTTATAACTCACATTATTAAAAAAAAATTGATTGGTGAGTCCGGTTTGCGATTTTCGACTCACAGATGGTGAATTCGGTTGTGATTTTTAACGCTTGGCGTGCAGTATTCAACTCTCGGCTCGCGAGTTCAACTCTTGGTTTACAGTTTCCAACTCTCAGTTTGAAGATTTCTATATTCGGTGTGTAAATTCCAACATCTGGTTCCATTCGAGTATTTCAAAATTCAAACTTGCTTGTTTCGACCTTCAATTCACGATTTCAAACTTACATGCTTATGTTTAATTGATATTCAACTTTCAAATTCATGTCATTCGATTTAAATTACATTCATTCGAATCATGCCATTTGACATACCACTTGTAGACCGGTCGCTTATCATGATTAGTGTTTGTGCTATAGTTATCCCATGTTTTTATGATCAAATGTTTTCACTATCTCATGCTTTCATGTTTGCGCTACCTCAAGTTTTGATTATCACAAATTTTCATATTTATCATTACCATATGTTTCCATTATTTCATACCATCATTGCTACAACTTACATGCTTTCATGACAACCTAATCATATGTTTTTAATATTGCATGTTTTCATTATCACGTGTTTTAACTATCACATGTTTTACCAATCTTGATAACCAAGACTCATACAAACTATAACTGTCAATTGTATGCAATACTAGTTAACCATGCGATTGATTTTGGGTCATAGTTGTGAGGCCTTATCGTATTGGCAAGGAATTTGTTTTGTTTTGGATTTCATCTAGACCCCGCGCTTTGAGAAAGGTGGACTGGGTGTGAGTCGCGACACATCTAGTTCGTCAGAATTGAACGCGTTCTCTTGTTTAAAATTTGACACTGTTTTGTTAGTTACATTGATTTCAATTTTGATGGACACATTCACTTGCATTGATTTTAATTAGTCAAGTTATCACTTTCAAATGGATACATGTTGACCCCTCAACCCCTTATTCTATCCTCTACCTTAGGAGAGATTGTGGCTTTCACTTTATAGATCAAGTTGTTTGGTCAAATCATGCATTCTCGTCTTCGAATCATTTGTGACCTTTGACTCTCGGTGTGGTACTCATTCCATGTGTGTACGTCATTAACCATGTCATTGTCAGATGTATCACATGTTATATAAACTACGTCTGGATCTTGCGGTATCAAGTATTCTCTTATCAAAACTTTTTTTTTTTGATCTTGCGTTGTCAAGTATTCCCTTATCAAAACTTTTTCGTGCTTTTTGTGTTGTGTGAGGGAGTTCTCCGTAGGCAACTAGCACTCTTTTGAAGTAGCAACGATGTGGTGGGTAGCTGCGGTACACCCTATATATAAGCATCGGTGGTGCTTTAAAAATGGGCTAGGTGTCGGACCGAGAGTTGGCCCTGGTCGTGTGTCTTCGTGTCAGAAGTTTATATCACTATTTCAAAGGAAACCTTTACAGTTGATTTTTTTAGAATAATGTACTTTTCGGTATAACATTTAATTATCCTCATTACTTTTTCCTACAGTCTCTACTAACTGAATTTCGGGACGAAATTTCCTAAAGTAGGGGAGACTGTAACATCCGTATGTTTCAAAAATCCGGAAACTCGACCCACATCAAGATCCAAGATTTAAACCCAATTCTCAACACCATAAATGGTAGATTACTCTGTTCCATGTGATAGTACTCTGAAAATGGTGAATGTGGGCGAAAACCGTGTGCAAAACCGAGTTATAACGAAACGGGAATCGCGAAAACAAGTTTGGTGTTTGTTGTTGATTGCAAAGACGCGTTTTCCTCTTCTAAACCCATCCCACATCGCCCCTAAAACAAAATTTCACTCCATTTCTCATCTATAAATGCCCTCCCTTGATCCTTTATAGTTTGCAACTCCTAGTTTGAGTATAAACAAGTGGAATAACCAATTTTTGGCGGTTCCACAACTACAATACCCTTTCGGGTGTCGTGGTTAGTTGTTTTTTTATGCTCTCGGCGAGGAGGTGCCGTCCTTCAAGCTCGTCTGGTTTGAAAAACTTATTTGAGGTAATTCTTCTTTTTCTTTCTTTGTTTCCTTTATTTCCTTCATTTGGTTATTCGTTTATTTATCGCTTTATTAGTTAATTAGTTTAGTTTAGGTTCTTAGTTAGGTGCTTTAGGCTCGTTTAGGTAGCCTTGCTAAGGCTCGTTCTTAGAACGCCTAGCATTGTTAAGGTTTGTCATTCGGACGGCCTAGCTTTGCAAAGGCATGTTATTAGGACGTCATGCCTTGCTTAGGCCGATTTAGGCTTTCTGTAGCCTTGTAGAGGCCCGTTAAGCCCAACGAGTCTAAACTATCATGTCGATTTTTATCTATATTCTTCTAATCCAAAAGTCAACGTTTTTATGCATGAAAAAATTGGGGATTAAGGCTTGTTCTTCACAAATCAACAATTAAACTAATTCTTAATCATTCTAATATGTAATTCAGGTTTTGAACATAAACTCATTTCTAAGAATTTCAAATAGCTTAGAAATCGATCTTTGTTTAACAACATATTTAGTGATGGTATTTGAGACGCGAATGACATGTAGTAACTGGAAGGGTGAACACACCGGTAGTTGGGGTCTCTGTCAAAGGATAAGAGTTCGCATAAATCCCATAGTCGGACTGGACGCTTACCTGGGATGCCCCGATGAGAGTGTCATAACCTATTAGGCCAAAGCATTTCTAGTAACGTTTAGGGTATTGTCACTCTTAAAAGTTAACATTTTTTCAAACTTTAATTTATAACATTAAAACCCATCCCCCAAATGCATAAGAGATTTGAATCCCATATTCCAATATTCATATCGTCCCTTTCTATTCTTTTAGTATGAAACTTCGGGACTAAACCTTTCACTTTCACTTTTCGCTTCGTGGACTTAACTTCTAATTCAGGTGAGTAATCCTTGCCCTTTTTTCATTTTCTCATTTTTGGGGTTGCAACTTGTATCCTATTTCAAAGTGTTATTTTATCTAAGTTTATCAATTACCATGCGTATGTGATCTATGTGTGAATTATGTGTTATGTGACTTCTAGCATGATTTGTTAATATGTGATTTTCAAAGGCTTTCATGTTTATCAAAGGCTTTCATGTGTATCATTGGATGTCAATTATGTCATGGTTGTCATGTCTGTCATGTCTTTCATTTGGCAGAAACATTAACGTAAGGCCTGGGTAACAAAGGTAGATCTATCGGTAGACAACCCACTCAACTTGACCGGTTTGGCGTTGGGTGTTTGGAGCCTATTTCATTATTTCATATAGTCTAACCTTCGGGTTAGGGAATCTTTCATATGTCATTGAGGTTTGTTTATGCCTAGGATTTCATGTTGTCATTTTATACCAGCAATTTTGGTTATGCCTAGTATTTCATGTTGTCAATATCTTCTAGCATGTTATATTTCACTTATTCTATCATATGACACGTAACGCATGTTTTTCAAATATATATTATGTATCAAACTTTTGATTACTCACCAACTATCTATAGTTGACCCCCTTTATTTTATACATGTTGCAGGCTATGATGTTGATGTTTCATGATGCTATCACATAGGGCTTTTGGACCTAGTTTAATAAAGAAATTGTATTTGTTATCAATATGTGGTGTATTGTTTTATCTTTCAATGCTAGCAATGAAATTCATTATTTAACTATTGTCACTAAATTAGTTGTCATGAGCTTATGGGCAATCTAATCATGACCCGACGTTTCCGCCGTCGGTTGGGGTATGACACGGGCAACTATCCGGATCAGTTCTGAGCCTCGTTGTCTTGCGTCAATGGCCGATACATCAATTGGACGTGAAGAATGTGTTTCTTCATGGGGACTTGCAGGAAACTATCTTTATGCATCAACCCCTAGGATTTGTGGACACCACTGTATCGTCTCATGTATGTCGTCTTAAAAAGTCTCTTTACGAACTAAAACAGGCACTACGGGCATGGTATAATCGGTTCTCCAACTTTAACATTTCTCATGGGTTTATTCACAGCACACGTGATCAATCATTGTTTACATATAATCATGGGGGTCGACAGGCATACTTACTTCTTTATGTTGACGACATAATTTTGACTACCTCAACTACTATCCTACTTCAGGCCATTATTCGCACCTTATCTAGGGAATTTGCCATGACGGATCTTGGAGTACTTCATCATTTTTTGGGTATTACGTGTCGACGTGATCAACACGGGTTGTTTCTTTCCCAGGCCTCTTATGCCAAAGACATTCTTCATCGTGCCGGAATGACGAACTGCAAGCCTTGTACCACTCCGGTTGAACCCTCATCAAAGCTTAGAACAACTGTCGGGGAATTGCTTGCTGATGGCTCTCACTACCGTGCTCTTGCAGGTGCTTTACAGTATTTGACATTTATGAGACCCGATATAACTTATGCTGCTCAACAAGTTTGCCTATTCATGCATCTGCCCCGAGAACCACACTTTTAATTTTATGAAACGTATCTTACGCTATGTTAGTGGTACTCTCCATTTCGGCTTACAGATTGTCCCAACACCAGCTACGTCCCTGACGGCCTACCCAGATGCCGATTGGGGCGGTTGCCCTGATTCTCGACGTTGCACGTCAGGGTACTGCATTTTATGGGTAATAATTTACTGTCTTGGTCTTCTAAGCGCCAAGCCACTGTTTCTCGGTCTAGTGCGGAGGCTGAATACCGAGGGGTTGCTAATACAGTGGCAGAAACAATTTGGTTGCGCAACCTGCTGTTCGAACTTGGGGTTCCTTTGCGATCTGCTACTATCGTCTACTACAACAATGTTTCTACAGTTTACTTGTCCGGGAACCCGGTTCAACATCATCGTACCAAGCACGTCGAAATCGACATCCATTTCGTGAGAGAAAAGGTGCGGCTAGGTCATGTTCGAGTTATTCATGTAGCTTCATCCTCACAGTATGCCGACATCTACACCAAGGGATTACCTCGTCAACTATTTCTTGATATTCGGAACAATTTGAACGTCCATCAAGACTCTCGTTCAAACTAAGGGGGAATATTAGCATATAGTATTATTGTATTGTATTTGGTATATCTCCTCCATAGAATAGTTGATTTGTATAGATACTTGCCATAATAGGATCCCTTGTACTCTCCCTATATATAGGGATATTGTTCATAATTAGGGATGCAAATTTTACCTGTGAAAGGGGGTACCCGCGGGTACCCGACCCGAATGGGACGGGTATTACCCGCCCTAACGGGTAATGGGGCGGGGACGGGTACTATTTTTAAAACCCGAAGCGGGGACGGGTCGGGTACGGGTATGGCACTACCTGCCCCATTTAAAACCCGAATATATATAAATTATATGCATCCTTTATATATATGGGCTTGTTGATCAAAGAGTTGGGCTTGTTCTATTTATTATACGTGAGTTTTCTAGGGCATCTCGACATTGAATTTTACAAAACATTAGATGTCAAGATTAAGGAGGAGTCTTTATCTTTTTGGTTACTGCCCTAGTTAGTCTTCTACTCTTCTTTCTTCTTTTTCTTCTCAATTTTAGAATCGATATTTGATATCACTGGCTAATGGCTATATTAGTATAATACTCTTCAATTGCTTTTTGGACTTTTGTTATTTTTTTTGGAACGCCGCTTTTGATTGTAAATTTGTAATATACAAATAATCTAATATCACTGGCTAATGGCTATGATAGTATTTTTTTATAGATTTTTTTTAAATGGACCTTTTTTTTTCTTAAATGGGTACCCGTCGGGTTCCTCGTATCCGGCAGGTTTTTTTTACCCGTACCCGATGGGTATTAGGCGGGGCGGGGACAGGGATGGGTATGGGGATTTAGTTCGGGTGCGAGTACAGATAATGAAGTCCCTGCTATTACCCGCGCCCGTTTGCATCACTATTCATAATACAACTCACGAAATCAAGTACCCTAATACACTTTTAGATATAGATTCTTATGGAGAAGATACTGGATAAAAACTCTTAGGGGGTTTGGCTCGTGTAATATAATAGAATTTGAGTTGCAAAGTTTTCTTTTAAAATTGTGCTTAGTTGTATAACGAAGGAATTTGAAATGCAGTGAAATCCTTTAATCAATGAAATTTAGTATTATTTCAACATTCCTTATAAATCCTTCACTTTAATGAAGGAAAGTTACATGGCCTCAAATTCCATTTATTTAAGGAATTTATTCCAATTTAAATTCATCCATAACCCAAACTAAGCACAAATTAAAAAGAAAAACTTTAAAATTCCAATTCCATTACATTAAACGAACCAAACGCCCCCTTACATTTTTTACCTGTGAACAATTTTGTTGTAAATGCTCTCGTGTCTTACTCATTTTTTTACAACATATGTAGTATGAAATATCCTCTACTTTCCACCGCTTTATGACCGATAATTTATAGTTAAGGGTGTAAACAACTAAACAAGTTGAGTCGAGTCTATTGTCACACCCCGCCCGTACCACATGTCAGGCACGGGGGAGGTATTGTGGAAAACATGCTGTCAATATCAAATACACGCGGAAGCAACAATATATGATACTATTAAACAACGGGTTATTTATTTACAGACAACCTACAACGTTTTATAATCTTAAAAGTAAATATAATAATAATAATAAGTCTTGACTTAGCATCTTATCAAAATACTAATAACTGGGCCCGACTGTTCTTGATATCTTAATGATCATATATGCTTGACTCTTTGAAGGATCACCTATCTAAAGGATCCTACTGATTTTCTACAAAAAGTTGTAAAATTAACTATATCAACAACATGACGTTGTTGGTGAGCCGTAACCTGATCACAATATTTGTACTTTTCCCGCTATCGAAACATAACTTTACGCAATGGAATGACTAGAATCAACCAACAAAATATATATAAGATACGGGGTACAACACATGCACCAAATGAATCTAGCATACTAATTCACGTAGTATTTTTCACATTCCATGCAACTTTTCCATGTATTTGAAAGGGCATCTACCATTCATATAACTTGACAAACGATAATCTTTTAACTATTGTGGCCCATAGTGTTTTAAATGATAAAACAGGGTAGTTGTACGGAATCACTTGGTTTATTTGGCAACTTTAGCTGTGATGATATACTTTGCTGCTCAGACTATTACCGATATAGTGAACCTAAGCCAATACAATAACAAGACTATTTGTTATAATAATATCTTGTTTTAAATGTAATTTTGGTTTTATATTTTATTAACTCAATGCTTGTTATGGTATTTTCCTAATTATATACATTCAGTTGACATCTTGATTACAAATTGTCTTAACGTCAAAAATTATTAAAATTTAATATTATGCATTCAAACTGTTGCATAATGCAATACTAAGTATTTTGACATTCGCGATTCGCGAGTAGTGTTTAATCAGATTTTGGAAAAGGGCGTGTCATGGACCGCTTTACGTTTTATTGAACTCGAATATTATGTTTTTAGAATTGTTGCATACTACAATACTAAACATCTATAATTATTTAAACTTTGGAACTTCAGTAAATGTTATCTCATTTACATTTTTACAAAGACTTAAGCATAAATTTTGTATTAAACCGGCGAGTCAAAACTGATTAATATTAAGATTATATATTTGGTCCAAACCGAGTGTCGGGTATTATTTTGCTAATTCTCAGAGTCCCAATCTTAACCGTTATGCTCGTATGATTTGCTTTTGTCGATACCCAACATATCCATAACTAACAATACTTGCTTCAGAGACTTGCACACCAAGTTTTGAGTTTTGTAATATTTCCACTATTACAAAACCTATATATATATATATATATATATATATATATATATATATATATATATATATATATCTTCTTTTAATAATTCATTAAATTTTGAGATGACGGGTATTCTTACAAAACAATTTAACTTGTATACAAGTTCATTACTATGTTAAGACAAAATTACATATTTTGTCCTTTAACTCTGCCTGTTTTGCAACTTTTGTCCTTTATCTTTTTTTTGTTACATTCTATGTCCTTTAACTTTTTTTTTCGTTCACCTTTTGTCCTTTTTAACAGAATCCGTTAAAAGCCACCGTTAAGTCAAGGGTACATTTGTCTTTTTACCTTTTAGGGTACTTTTTGTAGTTAAATAAAGAGGAGGGGGGTGTTATGTAAATGTGTATTTTCTTTTAGTTAAATAACGACCCCACCCCCATTTCTTTCTCTGGCGATCGTCATACGTCACCTCCTTCGACCTTTATACGGCAACTCCGGGGACCTTCACTTTGGATTGTTCCGGCGACCTGCGATCTCGTCTTCATTCGAACTCCTAACCACAACCACCTGCTTCCACCACCATCAGCCACCATTTTCGTCACCAATCATCATCACAAAAATCATATATCTTCATCAAAACATCATCCAAAACCCATCAAGATCATCAGAACATCATCCAAAACCCAACAATCATCATCTTCACTGTAAAACTCCTCTTCACTTCGGCATCCTCCTGCGGCCTTACTCCCCGGAATCCTAAATTCCGGCAGCGCCTGATCGCTCCGATTCGGTTTCCTAAACTCCGGCAGCACCGTCTACGGAGTACTGGCACGAGAGGACGCTGCGAGGCGGACCGCCAAACATGTCATCGAAATCCTTCGGATCTAGAGATCCGTAGCCGCGGACATGGCCGCCGTTCGGCGGATTCATGTGATCCTCCTCCTATGACCGCCGTGGAGGGAGCTTCGTCGACACGGTTGATCCCATTCTCATCCGCCATGAATCGTCCATTTTGTTTCTCCGGCCGCCGAGAAATGACAAGTGTGTACTGTGTGAAGAGGGACATTGAAATGGTAAGATTTGAGGTGTGTTTCAGTGGAAAGTTTGCTGCGAGGGGCCATGAAGAAATGATTGATGTTTTTCATGCTTGACGAATGGGTCGCCGGTGAATGCTCTTGAGAGAGCTCTCCAGGGTACTTTGTTTGTGTTTGGGAAAATTGAGGAAAAGACAAATAAATTGGGTATATATAGTTAGGGTTTTTAAGAAAAAAGAGAAAATTACATAACACACCCTCATCTTTATTTAACTACAAAAAATACCCTAAAAGGTAAAAAGACAAGAATACCCTTGACTTAACGGTGGCTTTTAACGGATTCTGTTAAAAAGGACAAAAGGTGAATGAAAAAAAAATGTTAAAAGGCAGAGAGTATACATTCCGGTCTGTACGTGACTCGAACTCGGTTAACCAAAAAGCAAAACATATCCGAATTTGATGAGCGAGTAGTCCATTCCATGTAGAATTTCGCCACGAGTAATATTCTGTCTTTAGTTTTCTGGTTTGACCCATCAAAATCCTTGACCAGAATTGACGGGGTTTGACCACTTTGACTTTCTTTGACTTTCTTTGACCCGATCCAATATTAATGAATTAGCAGTCTATCCCGCTTAGAATTTTGCCACGAACAAGAATATGATATCAGTTTTATGAGCTGATCACGTTCGACTCGAGATATTTGTTGACCAGCTTCGTTTACCGAGTCGACTCGGTTGACTCGGTGCCGAGTTGACTCTGTACACTTAACTCAGTCCCAAATCACCACCAAAACACATCTAGAGGTACTTCCCAACACATTCGCACCATCAACATCATCTGCCAATATTGATCCGGTGGCCGGAGGCCATGGCCGTCGCCGGTACCATGACACCGCCGTGAACACCCGTCCCCAACACATTATATCATCATACAAACTCAAAACAATGTCAAATCTGTAACATGCAACAAGAATCGGAAGTTTTAGAAGGGGAATAAACTGGAATTTGAAAGAACATAATAGGGGGCTTAGAATTTAACCCTTACCATCACCGGAATCGCAACAAGGAGCCGCCGGAGCTGCGGTTGGAGCCGAAAACGACCATCAGGTCCTCGTTTCACTTGAGGGTCTAAGATAGAAACAAGATATGCAGCCGGTAGGGCCACTGCCACCGTATGGAGCCGCAACTGCATCGCCACCGCCGTCGCAGCGACGGAACCCTAGCTTCCGCGTGTTACCGTGCTACTGCCGCTGCTTGTTCTGCCTTTCGCGACCGGATTTGGACCTGGGGACCACTAATTTATACTCGGGAACAGAGGGGAAGAAGGAAGGGGGTGGAACATGAGGTCGCCTCCGTGGGTTCGCCGGATTACCGTCGTGGCCGGCCGGCTTGGTTCACCGAAAAAAAAACGGGGAGAGCCTCACGGCTCTCTCCTCTTCTTGTTTCTCGAACGCACACACATAAGTGTGTTTTGTGGCTTGCAATTTAATTGAAGGGGAAATGGTTAACCCCTTTTTATATTTAAAGATATTTTGTGAAGTAAAATTAAATTAACTGGTATTATACCACGATCTCTAAACACGTTAAAACACTGATTGTCAAGTAAATGATCCATGATAATTTCCGACATGTCCAAAATATTATAAGAGTCTTGTAATTATTCTCGGAACGTTTAAAATGTCGGATTATATTTATTCTGTTAAATATTCGATCAACGGGCGGTAGCGAATCACGATTAACCCTGTTTTGGGAACCGAACACATTTCCACGATTGTAATTTTCTGTGAACCTTCAGAAAAATATTTATAACTCCACAGGGTCGGTAAAGCCATCTTGTTGGTCCGGAATCAACAACCGTTCACGATATCTAACTAATCTAAGCATGCGGAATCCGGTTAGATTAGTGATTCAAGAAGGAGATGAGAAGAAAACTAAGAATACGATGAATATAAACAATAAAAACCTGATATTGCACACAAGATGAACTTGTCGGGTACAAATCTTGTAATCGTAAACTAGCTCCTCTCTCGGGTTTACGATCAGCAACTCTCTCTGGAAATCGTAAACTCAGCCCCTAGAATCGTAAACCAGCAAGTCCCCAAATGAGGAGGTCTAGTGGGGTATATATAGACCCCCATTGGGTTTACTATTGGGCTCCTTGTGGATCATAAACCCAATAGTAAACCCAAGCCCAACCATAAACTAGCCTAAATACAATAACCAAACTAGCCTATAATTCTAATGAAACCCTCTAAGCCTAGCCCAAACAATTTAATATTACAAGCCTCATAATCTAGCCTCAACAATCTTCCCCTAGGCTTGTGATATTAAATGTATTCAATCTTTGAAATTCTTCTTCTTGACTGGCTGGCATAGATGTTGATGAAGATTCTTTCCGCAGAAATCTTCAATGGGTTTCATGACGGGCACTTGGGACTTCCTCTTGATCAACATCAGCTTGAACTTCTTGAAATGAACAAGCAATGAAATGGAGGACTCTCATTGACTTGCTTTTCTTGAAAGAACTGGTTCTTGCTGAATCCTCGGTAACTGTCTTGAATCTCCAAAAATTAGAGGGTAAAATTTTGAAAGCCTCTAACTGTGAAGAACTTGATTGTTGATCTTCAAACTTCATGATCTCTGACTGCTCTCTGCATCATTTTCTTCATCAAAGATCGACTTGAAATCTTCAGCTTCCCCTAAACATGTGAACATCTTCTTTGAAGCTCTTTTGAAGCTTTTGGAAACTTGTAAAGACACCAACAACTTCCCCTGAACAGTTGCTTTTCAGATGGAAGTCTTGTCCGGCTGGTTCTTTAACTTGAGCAGTAGCATCAGCAGCATCTTTCTATCATCAACCTGTCTGACACACATTTGAAAAAAAATATACTCCACCAGATATTTGATGACTGGTCTTTGGGTTAGAAGGTAATTATCATCTGTTCAGTTGATTCAAATTAACATTATTTTAACCAAAAACCCTAATATAGATTACGGGTTTTCTATAAAACTTCCCCTGAACCCAAGACCTCTAAAGACTTCCCCTTAGCTGAAAACTTCCCTTCAGCCAAGGACTTCCCCTGAGATAATGCATATTATCCTCGAGTTCCCTTCGGATACTATGTATTATGGAAGTCTTTTCGGATAATACTTATTATCCTCCCTCCTTCCCCTAAAAATTTGTCAAGATCTGACGGAGGAAGTCTTTTCCATTAGATAATAAGTATCATCCTCGAGTTCCCTTCGGATAATACTTATTATCCCATACTCCTTCCTCTAAAAATTTGGCAAGATCTGTCGGGGGCATATTGTCATGCATTAAAACCCATGAAAAACACATTTTGACTTCTCAAATC
Source organism: Deinandra increscens subsp. villosa (assembly GCA_039602395.1). Taxonomy (NCBI): domain Eukaryota; kingdom Viridiplantae; phylum Streptophyta; class Magnoliopsida; order Asterales; family Asteraceae; genus Deinandra; species Deinandra increscens. Next base: position 3,814,922 of record JBCNJP010000018.1, on the reverse strand, counting down.
GACCTGGCCAAGACGAAAACACACCAAAAAGAACTTAACGACTCACACACGAAAGATATAAACTAAACAAATACTTACCAAACCAAACATGAGAAAGTTTACCAGGGATCAAACCGTATGAATCTGACTGAGGAACCCTTTTCAGCTTCAGTTACTCAACTAGTCCAGGTGATTGCCGGTATGTTTGTCCGCTTTAAACTCAAACCCGTTTAATCCCAACCGAATGCGTCATGTTTAATATAGTACAATATTACCATCATGTTTAATTGTCCCCACACCCAAGCGTACACAGCAAAACCTACCCAACCTCAGAGTTTATTGAGGATTCACAAACCCCCAGCTTGAGGAACCATGCAACACCGTTATGACTACCACTTATTTCATTAACCATCAGTTTGGTGATCAGGTCGGCCGCTAAGCACGCAAAGAAGACCAACTGAGTGATTATTTATTCTCTTTTCTTTTTCATTTCTTTTAATTTCTTTTTAATTTCTTTTTCATTTCTTTTTCTTTTCTTTTTATTATGTGGTGTAGTCATGACAGCAGAGACATGGCGTGTGAGAGAGTGAATACTAGGTAATTACCACTCTCAACCCATTTTTTCCGGGACTCAGTCTTTTAAACCATGCAACCTGAGATGGGAAACTAAACATATATATCTTTTAAGTTCACTGCACTTTCATTGGAGGTCATAAGTTTAGGTCGAGCCTACCGAGCATATCACCGTGGAGCTTGCCTTTCACTTCCGCCTTACGCGTGTCAGCCATCTCCTAACCCGGACATTCATTTTACTTCCCCTAAACTTCTCAAAAACAAGACACAAACAATTAAAAAATTGAAAAGCACACTATTTTTTAGGGGTCAACTTTTTCTTCATCTTTACATTTCTTCCCCTTGCTTTTTGATTTTTAATGTCACAATCTTGTGAACATCATTTTTCAGTTTTTTTTCTTTTTAAATAAAAAAATAAAACACACAAACACACTTAAAAGAACAAAACACAAAATTTTGAAGATATCTGGCCAAGCTAACTTTCAAAGTATTGATTTGAAAATTTTAGAAAATTGGGTTTCATGACATGCACACTTCATTGCATTTGAAGTCAAACACATAATCAATCAACAGCTTAATTGAAACTTTAATGAAATAGGTTTGACTCAAAAGACCCTTTGCTGCCTCATCATTCAAACAACCAAATTAAGAACAGTACCTTTCATGATGATTTTGACATTTTACCTCTCAAAGAGACATACCTTCCATTGTATAGATTACTTGACATGACATGAAGATACGTCTCCTAAACTGTGCCTGGAACAATCACTTATCAACAAACAAATTAGTAATAAAAACGTTAGTGATAATCCTCCTTGATCGTTCCTGCACAGAGTGAGAGATTAGTTAGCTAATGGTACCCAGGCCATTGTTTTTCTGGGTACACCTGAGGAATCAATAAAAGATACTTCTTGTAAGAACATCCCCTTTGAAAAATCAGGAAGTTGGGATGGAACTGCCTTGATTTTTGGTTTCCAAGTTCCAGGTGATTTAACATTTGTTTTAGTCACCTTTGGAGTTGTGACTTTAGGTATTTCAACCTTCTTCGTTTTAGATTCATTTTTTAAAACAGTTTTAGTTACCTTGGGAGGGGTAACTTTGGGTTTTTCAAGTTTTGATTGCTTTGAAAATGGTTTCATCACCTTTTTCTGAAAATTTTGGTAACTTGGAAAGTTGTTGTTTTGATTTAAAGATTTTCTTTCAGCTTTGGCAGCACCCCAATGTTGATCAGAGGGTTTAACCTTAGGAGTAACAGTCTTCATTGCCTTAGGTTTCTGCACCATCATCGGCTTAGACTTCACAGACTCCTGAGATGAAACCCTTTGAGTTTTCGGATAATAGGGTTCATAAGGGCGATAAAGACAGTTTCTAGCAATATGACCAGCGATGCCACAATTAAAACAAGTCTGCTTCTTTAGATAGAAGTCATACGTGTACCCATTTGTCTTCGGTGGCTGATATGGAGCTGGTTTGCCTTGTGTATGCTTCTTTGGTTTGACTGCAGCTTCAGATTTGACTTTCTGCTGGTTTGTCGAAGCCTGTGTCGAACCTGTCTTTACTGTCTTTGTGCTTCCTTGATTCTTTGACGTTGAAGCACCATTCTTGCAATTACAACGGCAACTGCATGATCCAACTGAAGAAATGGGAGACACAGCTACTCCCTTGAGTTTTTCATTCTTCACTCCAGCTGTTGGTTTCATACTCGGATGCTTGATGGTGATCTTTGGCCTCTCAACTTTAGGTTCACTTATCACTCCATCGGTTATTCCCTTGAACTTGGAGGAGAAGGATGGTAATTCATATCCTACATCTGGTTCTTGGTCAAACATTGATCCAGATGTCATAAAGATCTTCCCCTCAGGCCGTGTCGTCAAGATCACCTTTTCCCTTTTGACTTCGTCAACTGTCAATTACTTTGAAGCATGGGGTTTCAATTTTAGGGTATGGTTTCAACTCTATCCCAGCATCATCAGACTTAGAGTTATGACACCTGTCATATTTCTGACACTTAGCATCATTGTCTGATATATCCTTTACTCTCCCTTCACCATAAGTCATGTTTGCTTCATTATCAATTTCTTCTTGAGTCAATGGTGTAGTTCCAACCAAGACACTATCAATAGGAGGAGCAGCTTCTTTATAATCAGACTTGGTTCGTTCAACCTGTTCCTCACTAAGAAGTATTCCTATAATGTCTCTGGGAACTGGTGGAGGAATAATGCTGTTTGCAGACAGAGGCTTATCAGACTTTTCTGAGCCAAACCCAGTTTTATCTTTCCCAACTTGACCAGTTACAACAGCATGTGACAATTCCTTTCCAGCATCGAGCATTCGCTGATTTCTTTCCTGATTGCAATCATACTTGACCTGTAGCTCATCATATTTTTGCTGCAGTTCAGTTAATTTCTGTGTCAGCTCAGATATCTCAATCCTAGCCCGATCATGTAAAATAGTCTTCTCCGTTGCTAGCTTTTGATATTTCTCAATGTCTAGTTTTTGGGCTTTTACTTTCGCTTCACTCTTTTGCCATCTACCCCTGAATGAACTCCTTTCGCATTTTATTTCAAACAGTTCTATCTCATAATTTTTACAAATTTGCCTAAGTCCAGGAATTAAACGTGCACAAGTAGGATTGGGGCATATCTTAGTTTCATCAACTTCAGCTGCGAAAGCATCCTTGTTCTCAACCAAATTCTTTTCTTCAACCTCTGAACTCATTTTCTTTCTTTAGATATGCAGCTTCTGAAAATTTTGAAAAATTAGCAAGAACGGCAAAATTACTATTCAAGGAATAGTGTCAAAAACTTAAAACTGAAAAACGGAGGCCTTCGGAGTGGAATTTGGGGGTCCAAACGAGCTTCCCTGGACGTTAGTCGGGGGTAATTCTGGGGCTCGGTGTCACGAACGTCGTGTTAAAATTTGAGCCTCTAACTCCAAACGAGTCAAAAGTTATGCCCGTTTCCGTGAAAGTGTGAAATAGTGACTTTTTGCCGCAAACTAGTTTCCGATCGTAAACGCTGTTTCCGATCGTAAACACCCGTTTACGATTATAACACGCAAGCTGATCGTAAACTCCTGATCGTAAATGCTGATTCCGATTAAGATCGATCGTAAACACCGATTCCGATAGAGACCAGTCGTAAACTCTGATTCCGATAGATGCTGGTCGTAATCTCGATTCCGATTAAGCCAAATCGTAAACACGTTTCCGGTAAGGAATATCGTAAACTTGATTCCGGTTAAAAAAGTCGTAAACTCCCAAAGTACGCGTCTTGAAGTCGTAAACTCAAATCTTGCGATCGTAAACGTCAATATCAGCCCAGAATTGGTCGTAAACACGAAGAACACCAAGAACACTGAGTCGTAAACACCAAAAACGCCCAGAAACTGATCGTAAACTCAAGAAACAGCCCAGAATTTCGATCGTAAACCTTCAAATCTTCAAATCTTGATCGTAAACTCGACGAACAGCCCAGAAAACTCAGCAAACTCGATCGTAAACCTGAAAAACTCAAGAAAAACTCACAGAAACCGTTAGATCTCTTGAATCAATATCGTGAGAACCACGAAACACTTGTTTCTTGGCTCTGATACCAATTGTTGGTCCGGAATCAACAACCGTTCACGATATCTAACTAATCTAAGCGTGCGGAATCCGGTTAGATTAGTGATTCAAGAAGGAGATGAGAAGAAAACTAAGAATACGATGAATATAAACAATAAAAACCTGATATTGCACACAAGATGAACTTGTCGGGTACAAATCTTGTAATCGTAAACTAGCTCCTCTCTCGGGTTTACGATCGTAATCAGCAACTCTCTCTGAAAATCGTAAACTCAGCCCCTAGAATCGTAAACCAGCAAGTCCCCAAATGAGGAGGTCTAGTGGGGTATATATAGACCCCCATTGGGTTTACTATTGGGCCCCTTGTGGATCATAAACCCAATAGTAAACCCAAGCCCAACCATAAACTAGCCTAAATACAATAACCAAACTAGCCTATGATTCTAATGAAACCCTCTAAGCCTAGCCCAAACAATTTAATATTACAAGCCTCATAATCTAGCCTCAACACATCTCAAATAATTAAACGATAGATTTCGGTCATTATCGAGTAACCGAATGGTTTACTGATTTCACAGTTTCTCGCAACAATTCTCACGGTTGTCCTATCTAACAGTCAGATCATTAATGATCAAGTATCTGTCAATACTAGACATTCTATTTTATTTTAGCGACATCTCCGTCCCTGTTGGTGACATACGTGCGTTAAGTGTCGTTTGTTGTTTTCGCACACACACTTTACTTGTAATCATCTGAATATCTTTACGATGAATATTAACACCCGTGTTAATATTTTTGTTGCCATCACTCGTCAATTTATCAATTTCATGTATATGTCCGGTTATCTGATACGATAAGTTATTTAATAATGATTCTTGCCGGTTCCATACGAATATAGCCCTTTTATCATTCTGCAACGTCTTAAGTTATTTAATTATTAGTTAGAACCCTTCTAACAATTTGTCCGAACATTGTTTATAATGATTGGGCTTTTCTTGGGACACGAATTCCTTAATGGGCCTATTGGGCCTAACTGGGCTTACCGAATCCAATTTATAAATGCAAAAAATTTTCTCGGATTTTAGCAAAACTTTTGGAGGTGTTACATTTGTGCTCATAGACTTTTCCTAAGCTTGTTTAAGTCTAAGAGCTCAACTTGTTTAGAGCTTTATACTTCTAAAACTCAAGCTTGGCTAACCCAAACCCAAATAATTTTGAGCTTTATATTACTAACTATATATGCAAAATCTTGAAATAAAAAAAACTTAATGTATTTGATATTTTCACAACTTTAGATTGTTATCCAACACTAGTGTTCTTTTTCTAACAACCAAAAAAGTAAAAATAACAATAACGACATAGAGATCCATACATGTACGTACGAACTAGTCCAATCCACCTCGTCAAAGTCAAGACAGCAAAATGAGTC
>JBCNJP010000018.1:3756402-3808876 GCA_039602395.1 Deinandra increscens subsp. villosa | reverse complement strand
AGAATTTCAGACAGGCACTCAGACTGAAAGACGTAGCTGCTGATTCTACTTTGCTAGACAAAGAGATGGTGTCCCAGTGTTTGAAGCAAATGGGATACATCACAGTTTCTCCACCCACTATGAAAGCTCTCATTCCGCCGTACTGGAGAATGCTGGCACATTATTTGCAGAAATGTGTCATTGCCAAGAAGAGCTCTACGGATCAGCTGAACCAAGTGCACACCCATGCAATGGTGTCACTAATCAAAGGTGTTCGGTTCAACTGGTCTAGGATGATATTTGAAGATGTGAAGTCTGTGGTATCCAGAGATAAGAAGTTTGCAGCAGTTCCAAGGTTCATCCAGCTAGTTCTGGACTCAAGATATCCGGCTCTGAGAAAGTCAAATGATACACATGATACTAAACCGATGGGTATTGAGGTGTTTCCTATGATCAATCCGAAGAAGAAGTTGTCAGATAAGATGTCGTTTGGAGACAAGTTTGGAGAGTTTGCAGAGATTGTGAGAGAAGAGGTTCCGGTTAACAGAAATGCAACCGTTGATGAAGAACATAATATGACTCCTCCTCAGCAGAGAGTGGTTGATCTTCCTGATGATTCTGACTGGGAAGAATTTGATTTGAATGATGTGCGGATTGGAGCACTCAATTTTGAAGGTGATGAGTCAATAAACTATGATACTTATCTGGATGATGTTGACTTTGAGGAAGTTGAGACTGAAACAACAGAGACTCCATTGATCAGAAAACGGAAAGCCACAGAGGATCCTCCCCTCGGTGCTTCTGTTACAGATGATTTGACTGATATGACTGAGACTGTGTCAGCTGCTACACCACACCACACTGAAGGCCCTAGTGACCCAAGGAGAAGAAGACTGGATTCTTATGTGCCACCAGTCACAAGTTCCAGTGCTGGTCCGTCTTCTTCTCAGCCCACAGCCCAAGATAAGGGGAAGGCAGTAGAAACCCCGGAGTTCAGATTAGAGAAGGAACTCAGAGCTGAGATAGCAGAGTTAAAAGCCCAAAATGAAACTCAAAGTGAGATTATTGTTGATTTGATTGATATTCAGAAGGTTCACAATACTGAATTGGAGAATCAAAAGAAGGTGAACAGAGAATTCTCAAGGCAGTTTAGAGAACTTCACAAGCTGATCAGGCAGCTGAATTCAGAAAGATCAAGGCAAGGAGATAGAGTTGAAAGAGGATCGGGTGTAGGTGATTCCTCACAATCACCAGTATTTGACTTTGAAGCTGATATTCCTGATGAAACTCAACCGAGTTTACCTGATGCCTCGAGTGAAGATAACGATACCAAGGATAGAGATTATATGACTGTTCCCGCTTCTGACTTTGATGGAGGTTGGGAGTCACAAACATTTGCCTATCCACCTGAGAGGTATCTAATTCAGCTGGGAGAACACTATCATGATAAACAAGGCATTACTGCACCAGTGAAGACATGGATGTTTGATGGTGAAAAGAACATGTTCGTAGTAAGAAGAAGGGGTCAGTATCCGTTAGAGTATTACAAAAGTTGGACTCAATTTTACTCCTGGACGAACGTGGATTTGACTATGTTATATCAGGCTCCATTCTCCAACCCGTCGAACAATGATCAAGCCACATATTTCTATAAGAAATTGGAGAAAGCTGTGAGGAGCAAGTTTAGGAGGTTTGAGGATTTTCCTCACAAGAAGTCGTATGTGATGAAATACAGAAAAGTTTTCAAATGGGATGGAAAGAAAAGTATCCCAGGGAAGGAAGATGAGAAGCTCAAGAAGTTTACAAATGTCTTGTATCCACCTACAGACAAGACAAAGACGATTCCTCTTCCCATGAGACATCCTGAAGACTGCTTGCATGACTTTCAGACATGGGCATATAGTAATTATTCTGGCGAAGCAAAGATTCTCTGCAAGTCCCAGACCATTAATGTCATGGAAGTTCATGATCTGATGCGATTCCATAAGAAAGACATCCTGGTCTTAGCTAAACATCAGATTGAGTGTAGCCCAGACACAGAAGAATATGCAAAGTGTTACACTCGGGCAGTAGCTGAGGTTGTAGCCAAGGAGCTATGGTATGATCCAGCAACTGTGAATTTGTCGAAGAAGTTCAGGATGTGAAGGCAGTCTAATGCTAAAGCCTAGGGGAAGAATGTAGAGACCTGAAATTTAAGGCTTTTGCATTAGATAGTTTTGGGCTTGTTTAGTGTTTTTGGGCTAGCGTGTAAATGTAATTGGGCTAACTTGGGTAGGCTATTGTGGGGTTTAGGCCCGATTTTGTTAGTGTGGGCCTAAGGGTTTTCGAAATTTCCTAATGAGATTGACTTGTTTACCAAGTCAATCTCAACTATATATAGGATCTCATATTGTCTAGTTAGGGTTGCTAGTGGTTTTTGGTGTTAGTAGGTGATTATCGAAATTCTCCCTTGAGAATTTCGACCAAGGTGTAAGCAATCAGTGTTCAATCCAAGTTTGTTCTTCAATCGGTTTGTTTACTTGCTTTATTATACTTTTTGATTATAATCTTTCACTGTTTTCTTGAATCAACTAGTTAAACCGGATTCCGCACGGTTTCACTAGTCTAGATATCACGTGAGGGTTAGTTTGATCCTTACAAGCGCTGAATTTATTAATGAGTCGTCAGCCAGACTCGGCCCTGCGATCAGGGCGGCGGAACGTCCAACAACATAACAACCTCCTCGCTCGCGTCAACCGGACCAGACAAGTAATGCTTCAACCTATGTCCGTTAACCTTAAACGAGCTACTATTAACGCCCTCAATCTCAACTGTCCCATAAGGAAAAACCTGTTTAATCACATGGGGACCGGACCACCTAGACTTCAACTTACCCGGGAACAATTTCAACCTCGAAGTAAAGATAAGCACTCGATCTCCCGGTTTGAAGTCTTTCTTCATGATGTGACTATCATGAATCCTCCTGGTCCTCTCTTTGTACAAACCCGAACTCTCGTACGCATGATCACGCAACTCCTCTAACTCATGCAACTGAAAGAATCGTCCTCTAGTCGCCTCATCCAGATCTAGATTGACGGCCTTCATGGCCCAATACGCACGATGCTCAACCTCAACTGACAAATGACACGCCTTTCCATAAATCATCCTAAACGGTGTAGTACCCGTAGGTGTCTTGTAAGCCGTGTGGAAGGCCCACAATGCGTCATCCAGTTTCTCTGACCAATCCTTACGGTTCTTACCAACCGTTTTCTCTAAAATCCGCTTAATTCCGCGATTCGTGACCTCAACCTGTCCACTCGTCTGGGGATGATATGGTGTCGCAAGTCTATGTGTAACCCAGTAACGCTGCAACGCCCTGTCCATCTGCGTGTTGCAAAAGTGGGTGCCACGATCGCTAATCAGTGCCTTCGGCACTCCAAATCTCGCAAAAAGTTTCCTCAAAAACCTCACAACAACTCTGGCATCATTAGTGGGGAGGGCTTGTGCCTCGACCAACTTCGACACGTAATCAACCGCAACGAGAATGTATTTGTTCCCGTGAGATGGCGGAAACGGACCCATAAAGTCGATACCCCAAATATCGAAAATCTCGCAAACTTGAATCTTAGATTGGGGCATCTCATTTCTCCGTGATAAATTACCTGCGCGCTGACAATTGTCACATTTGCCAATCATCTCAAACGCATCCCTGAAAATAGTCGGCCAGTAAAATCCCGAATCGAACACCTTCTTCGTGGTGAAGAGGGCTGCGTAGTGTCCACCAGTCGGACCCTCGTGACAATGTCTCAAAATTTGGCGTGCCTCACGCCATGCACACATCTCCTAATCACAGAATCAGCACCGATCCTATAAAGATAAGGATCCTCCCAAATGTAATGTTTCAAGTCAGAAAAGAACTTCTTCTTGTGCTGAAACCCGTACCCTTTCTTCATGATCCCACTCAACAAATAGTTCGCAAAATCTGCAAACCATAGACTCTCATCATCATCTCTCACGCGTATATAATCGAGTAACTCATGGGGGAAATAGTCATTTATGGGCATCCCCTCGAGTTTCTCATCATCCACATTCTCTAAATGCGAGAGGTGATCGGCCGCCACATTCTCGGCTCCTTTCTTCTCACGGATCTCAATATCAAATTCCTGCAACAGCAGGATCTATCGAATGAGTCTCGGCTTAGCATCCTGTTTGCTGAACAAATACTTAATAGCCGAATGATCCGTATACATAATGGTCTTGGACAGGACAAGATATGATCAAAATTTGTCGAAGGCAAACACAACGGCAAGCAACTCTTTCTCGGTAGTAGTGTAATTCTCCTGTGCATCATTAAGAGTTCGACTCGCATAGTAAATCGGATGGAAGTGTTTGTCCCTCCTCTGTCCCAAGACTGCCCCCACTGCGAAATCGCTCGCATTACACATCAACTCAAACGGTTGCGACCAATCGAGTGCAACCATAATCGGGGCGTTCACCAACTTGTCTTTAATTAAGTTGAACGCTGTCAAACACTCGTCAGAAAACACAAATGGAGCATCTTTCTCTAGGAGCTGTGTCATCGGCCTGGTATTTTTGAAAAATCGCGTATGAATCGGCGGTAAAATCCCTCGTGGCCTAAGAAACTCCTAATCGCTCTAACTGAAGTGGGAGGTGGAAGTCTAGAAATAGTATCAACTTTGGCTCGATCAACCTCAAGCCCCGCATGTGAAATCTTGTGCCCAAGCACAATACCCTCACAAACCATGAAATGGCACTTCTCCCAATTAAGCACCAGGTTCGTCTCCTCGCATCGAGCTAACATCCGCGATAAGCTCGTCAAACACTGATCAAAGGAACTCCCAAAAATAGAAAAATCGTCCATGAAAACCTCCATGGAGTCCTCGATCATATCATGAAAAATCGCGACCATACAGCGCTGAAATGTCGCTGGAGCGTTACATAATCCAAACGGCATGCGTCGGTACGCGAATGTGCCATAAGGACATGTAAATGTGGTTTTCTCCTGATCCTCCGGTGCGATGGGGATCTGGAAAGAACCTGAAAAGCCATCAAGAAAACAATAATAACTGTGACCGGCTAAACGCTCCAACATCTTATCAATGAACGTTAGGGGAAAATGATATTTCCTCGTAGCATTGTTTAGTTAGCGATAATCTATGCAAACTCTCCACCCCGTAACCGTGCGCGTAGGAATCATCTCATTCCTCTCATTCACTACCACAGTCATGCCCCCTTTCTTGGGCACAACCTGAACCGGACTGACCCAAGGTGAATCAGAGATAGGATAAATCAATCCGGCATCCAAAAGCTTCAAAACCTTTCTCTTCACCACATCCTGCATGTTCGGATTCAGTCGTCTCTGTCTCTGCACAACAGGCTTAAACTCATCCTCCATCAAAATCTTATGCGTGCAGAAAGAAGGGCTAATCCCCTTAATATCCATAATCTTCCACGCAATAGCCTCTTTGTGCTCTCGCAGCACATCTAACAACCTCGATTTCTCATCAACCGTCAAATCTGATGCAATGATCACATGAAGTCTCGAATCCGTCTCCAGAAATGCATACTCCAAGTGAGATGGTAACTCCTTAAGCTCTAATGTCGGCGGATCCTTAACAGACGGTCTAGATTTGGCCCTCATGGTGTCAATGACCTCAAAAACCTCCGGGCTCAAGTCTAATGTACTAGTCTCCTCACTAGTTACCTCACATGCAGTCGCAGCATACACACCAAGTTGCGAGTCAACTCCACCCCAAAGCTGCGTATCCAAAACACCTGAATCACAAATGTCCTCAACGGTGATGAGACGTCGAATCAGATCAGAGGAACACATCTTCACTCTTTAAGGTGACGAAGCAGGGCGAAACTAGTGATGAAACGGTGGTGTTACGGTGGTGTTCTCGTGTCGCCGGAAAACAGAAAACGGGAGAGTGGTTGCGAGAGAGGGAGGGTGAGTTTACGTGTTTGTGAGTTTGTGCAGTTCTTAATCATTGAATTAGATCTTTAAGTGTCAAATGTAACCGACGAGGGTGATGATGATCGGTCGAAACCGAACAATCAATTCAATAATGGACAATTGACGCAATTAGCCCCTCATATACTTACAAAAGGTGACACCAGGTTTGAAACAATTACAAATTTACTCCCTCAAAGTTTAGGTTACTAGAAATAAGTTTAGGAGTTGACAAAGTTAGCCCTTTAAGTTTAAAATAGGCTAACGAACTCTTGACGGAGTTAACAGGAAATATTCTTAACGACGAATATACGAGGGATGCCAAAATATATTAATCGTGTAACATTTATAAAATATATAAACCTCGATTGTCACATACGGTCATAACTAACACCCCATAATTATTTATTTTAGGTTCACATAAAATCATAGATTTAACTTACATGAAATCATAAAACAATACGTATAATTTTATGACACGTTGTCACATAAAATTATAGAATGATTCTTGTAAATATATATACATATATCACATAAAATCATAAGACGAAATCATAAAATATCAAACATTTAAACTTGCGTGCATGCTCGTAGTGATGGTTACACAAACCCTAATTATTAAGGTCAACACAAGTCAACACATAATAAATGTTCACACAATTTAATACAATTTATGTTCAGTTAATGCCAGGAAATGACCTGAAAATACGGATTGTCACAGTATCCCCTAGTTGAAGAATTTTCGTCACGAAAATTGAATAACGTGGTTAACAGGTTGGTGACAAAAGAAAAAAAAATTCTCAGTCGTCACATCATCCCCTTGTTGAAAGAATTTCGTCCCGAAATTTAAATCATTGACAATTGTTTAGAGAGTCAAATTGACAGTAACGTATCGAAAGAATCCAGGTTTCCTACTCCAAAAGGAGTCAAGAATGTTATGATCAAGAATGTTTGCCCGATGTTGAAAAGTCATAACCTTACGGTCATAAGTGTTCTAACTAGTCAAACAATGCCTAACCACCTAATGTGCTAAATGAATCGGTCAACTCAATTTAAACACAAATATAAACAAAATCAGCCCCAAATCATACTCATATAATCATGTAGATGGTCATCGGATCATGCATTAAGCTAAAACTAAAAAAAATCAAAGTTTAACAATGAGAAATCAAACAACTAGTTGAAGTTCTTCAATCTATATCAAATTTCTCACATCAGATGAATCTAACAGAGGCTAATCAAGCATATATGATCATTCAAGAGATCCAAATCAAAATCAATAGGCTATTTCATCATATCACATTGAAAAGTCAAACAATAAAGTCAAATCATGCTCAAATTCATCAAATCCAAGTGACAATATGAGATCTTGCCACTAAACATCATCAAAACAACTAAAAATCCAACCTTTAACATGTTCATAATCTGATATTTACAAAGAAAAGGAAGGAGAAACAAGCCTCAAAGAGAAAATGGAAACCGAAGAGGTGTAGATCGTCAAATCTTTAATCCAAAAGCTCTAATCTTGACCCTCATAGCTTCCTTGATGATTCCAGAACTTTTTTGGTGATTTTCTAGGGTTTATGAGGTGTTAGAATAAAAAAACGGCGCCTCCAAAGCTTAAATAGCGAAAAAATGAGGTCTGATGCAATCTGGTCGCGCACAGGTTGCTGGGCCGAGAAACTGGGCCTGGCAGAGAAGATTATAAAAGACTGTTAAGCCATAATCAAAACATCAGGGACAGTTGGCCTGGTGGTAACATCTCGCCCAGGAGACCCAGAGGTTAGGGTTTCGAATCCTGCATCCAGCAGGATTTTTTCTCTTTTTTCGTAGCTGGGTTGCTGAACCTTCATTGGCTGGACTGGGCTTCTATTTCTCGCTGACTGGGCTGTTGAACTGGGCTGGGACGCTGGCCAGGATTTTTTTTCTTTTTTTTCTCAGCTGGGCTGCTGAACCTTCATGGGCTGGACTGGGCTTCTATTTCTCGCTGACTGGGCTGTTGAACCGTTTTCGCTTTCGTTTTTTTAGAATTCTTCTAAAATCATCACGAACACACCAATCACCTAAAATTCATATATAAATACCATTAAGCACCAAATTCATATAAATCACATAAAACAATATTAAAAACTAATTAAAATTAGGAATTTATAAATAAACACCAAATTTAATAATTTTTTAATTAAACATCTATTTAAATGAAGGGGTTTTATTTATTTATTTTATGTACATGATGCTACGCATCAACCGTCGTTGACCAACTGACCGTTAAACCATTAATCGTAGACGATGGGGGACCGCCAAGCGATTAATCGTTGATTAATCACCGATTAATCGCGATTTCTGCAACATTGAACGTGTCACACCCCCAATTTCCACTAACAGAGTTTTACCGTGTGGGGTGTGATCCAGACTAGGACCCGAATCATTAGTTACATCAAACATAAATTAAGGGTTCAAAGTGTAAATATATTTCCAAACGGGAAATATCAAACCAGAGTTAAAGTTTAGCGGAAGCTCATAAAAGTTGTGTTGCGCAAAACAAGCGCCCGATAAGTAAATACCAGTTCAAGTTGAAACGATTTGAAAACAAATTCCCAAAATAAAAGGTTTTAGCCAACGTACATGCCCAAAAATCAAATTCTCCTAGCGTCATGCAAAGCATGCATAAGAGCAAGTGTCAACTAATGTTGGTGAGTTCACTTAAGCACATAAGTATAACTAGTATAGATATGCAGTACGAATACAACAATCTTTATTCGTATGTAAGTATGTATATTACAAGTACAATCCATATCGTAGGTAGCGAGCCTAAGTTCATGTCACTAAAACGTTTGCAGCCGAAGCTGACCAATTAGTTGTAGGAATAATCCTTACGTGTTTTGCCTTCCCCGTGTATACTTGATCACGGTGAGTTAGGCTGACATTGTCCTTAGTCCGACTGCCAGTCGGGTGGTGCATCTCGTGCCCGCTGAGTGGGGTTTGTCAGACCCCAGTAGTACTACCCAATATCCCCTCGCTATTTGCTATTAACGGTTCGATAAAGTAAGGACTTGAAAAATAAAGCATTTTACGTGAACATGTGATATATACTGGATTTCTACTTTAATCATACATAAAGTTCGTTGTGTTATCACCCCAACCCGAGTGTAACGTGTTTTCGTGTGTTATCGTCCAAACCCGGACGTAACGTAAAGTTGTGTAACTCACCTTAGGGTGCGCTGCTACAATTTAGTAAGACTCCGAGTCTTGTGTAACTACCGAGCACCTATTGATTTTACATACGTAAGTGTGTGTCTGCACATGAGTAACATATCCTAGACGACGGTATTGATATCAAGTAATTCCAAATATGACGTAGGTGAAAAATTCAATACGTGATAAAAATCATTTGTTACGAAATGAGTCGGAGATGACGTTTAGCCAAAAATCACGAGGATTTACAAAAGTCGATGCAAATATATATTTACTAATAATATAGGTAAAGGAGATCGGAAAAACATATGTATTCATAAACCTATGTATAAATATATGGACGTAGTCAAGAGTGTAAATTTTTTTTTAAAATAGAAAGTCATATATATATATATATATTTATATATTGTGCCAAAGCTTTCAAGGGTTTAAAGAAAATACTTAAAACGTTCGCATGTATATTGGTACATGACAATAAAACAAATATATATATATATATATATATATATATATATATATTTCAATGTTTAAAACTATTTTCTTTTTAAATAATAACGAGACTATAAAATTTCGATCCGTTTAAATCATAAAGTTTTCATAAAATAAAAATTCATAGAGTATCCTAACAGGGTTTGCGGAAGCTTCACGAGTCAAGATTTTATAGGCATGTAATAGTAGTTTTTTTTGGGTTTTAGACCAAATAACGTTTAAATTCACTAAAAAGATATAAAACAACAAAAATGGGGTTCACGAGGCTCGAACCTGTGACCTCTAATTTCAAAGTGCAGCGACCCAGCCACTAGGCTAGGTCACCATTTGATAACCGAATCGATTGGCACGAGTTTTATCCACATCGTGACAACAGAACCAGGGTTACAGGAAAATTAAAACAAAAAGTTTAGTGTTTACGGGGTTCGAACCGGCGACCTACACGTTAACATGTGAAAGACCGAACCACTGCGAAAATCGTGGGTTTTAGTTTTTATTCCGTATTTACTGTTCTTGAAGTATTTTAGTCGGAGGTCTCCGTCCCCAACAGAAACCCTAGACTCACCGGAGTTTATTCCGGTCATCGAAATTTCGTCAAAACCCAAAACGAGGCAAAAGAAACGTGCGTTAATCATAGAGGATTGGTTACCTTGGTGCAGATATGAGGTGTGACATGTTTGTGATGCCGAAAAAGAAACCCGAACTCAAACGCGAACCCGATTTGAGTCGCGATTGCTTCTGCTACTCCCACCACGGTTGACGATCACCACAGGGGAATCGAATGATGTCAGAATGGAGGTGGAGGTGGAATTGGCCAGAGTTTTCTTCCTGTTGATGGTGGGTTTTTTTTTCGTCGCCGACAGAGGGAGAACGAGAGAGAGTGATGGGTATGTTTGTGTATGAATTGATGATAAACAATTGGCTTCACTGGTTTAACCCTCGGAAGATCAATAGAATTTGAAACTTATGATTGGAATTGATTGTTGTTTTGATGAATGTCGGTTTTCGGCGGAGGGGAAAAGGAGGCGTCACCGTCGCTAGTTACAATGTGCGAGACTCAATTGGCTTTGCCACCTTGGCAGGAATAGTCCCTCCACATAATACACATTAAGGAAACCGGTTTGGGTAATTACAAGTTAGGTCCTTGCAGTTTGATTAATTAAAATAGGTTTTAAAAAATGGCAAGATAAGCCCCTTAAATTTAACGGAGGGTTAACTAATCCAAACGGGGTTAACGAGAATAACTTTAACCGTACAGATACGTGAGTTTGAACGACAAAATCAACGTATCACATATTTAGAATACAGCCCCTAATTGGTGTACATAAAATCATAAATACCCATTTATAATTATATAAATGCTTCACATAAAATCATAGTTATAACCCCATAACTATATGTTATTAAATTCCTATAAATTGATAGAACCGTTTCGTATGATTACGTGACACATCGTCACATAAAGTCATAAAACTAACATGCGTATATATACATACATACCACATAAAAATAATAAATATAATTGTCACATAAAATGACAAGACGTTTTCATTAAATTATAAAATATGATTTACATAAAATCATAAAATATAATTATTCAAGTGAGTTAACCGACGTCTAACCCTCATGTGCAACGTTCGTGTAGCTATTCTAGTTAACTGAGGTAACGGATGTTATTGAAATATAACACAAGTTATTAACGGGGTTAACCTGGGTAATTGCCGGCTGTCACATCATCCCCTTGTTAAGGAATTTTCGTCCCGAAAATTTGCCTTAAGTTGCTACGGTTTCTGTGGAAGGAATAGAAAAATTTTAGGGTTGCTACATCATCCCCTTGTTTAGGAAACTTTGTCCCAAAATTTAACTCATACCTTAATTAGATGTTGAGGCTTGATCAAATAGGTGAGGATATTTCTTTCTCATCTGATCCTCTCGTTCCCACGTGAACTCCGGTCCACGCTTAGATTGCCATCTCACTTTGATGATGGGAATTTTACTTCGTTTCAGTGTTTTTTCCTCACGTCCCACGATTTCCACGGGTTGTTCGATAAATCGCAGTTGTTCATAGATTTGTAGTTCTTCTAACGGTACTATAAGAGTGTCGTCAGCTAAACACTTCCTCAAGTTCGAAACGTGAAACACGTTGTGTACTCCATCCAATTCAGGAGGTAGATTTAAACGGTAAGCCACCGGACCAATGCTCTCAGTGATCTCGAATGGTCCTACATATCGGGGATTTAACTTCCCGCGCTTGCCAAAGCGTACAACGCCTTTCCAAGGTGAGACTTTCAGCAGTAATTTGTCGCCGACTTCAATTTCTAACGGCCTTCGGCGTTTATCTGCATAACTCTTTTGTCTATCTCTTGCCACTTTCATGCTGTTTTTGATTTGCACGATTCTCTCCGTGGTCTCGTGCACTAGTTCAGGTCCAGTGAGTTGACTCTCACCGACCTCGGCCCAACAGACCGGCGATCTGCACTTTCGTCCGTAAAGAGCCTCAAATGGAGCGGCTCCAATACTAGTATGGTAGCTGTTGTTATAAGAGAATTCTACTAGTGGTAAATGCGTTCCTCAATTTTTCCCGAAGTCGAGCACACATGCTCTAAGCATATCCTCGAGAGTTTGGATGGTACGTTCCGTCTGTCCATCTGTTTGAGGATGATACGCGGTACTCATATCTAAGCGAGTGCCCATTGCTGCTTGTAAGGATCTCCAAAAGTTTGAAGCAAACCTAGGGTCTCGGTCGGAGATAATAGATAAAGGCACTCCGTGAAGCTTGACAATCTCCTTGAGGTAAAGTTTGGCAAGTTTTTCGGTTTTGTCACTTTCCTTGATAGCTAGGAAATGAGCGGATTTTGTTAATCGGTCAACGTTAACCCAAATCATATCGTTACCGCCAGAAGAACGGGGCAATCCCGTGATGAAATCCATCGAGAATTCTTCCCATTTCCATTCAAGAATTTTAGGTTGTTGCAGTAATTCTGCTGGCTTTTGATGTTCCGTTTTGACCATTGCGCACGTCAAGCACTTGCTAACCTATCTAGCAATGTCAGCTTTCATATTGGGCCACCAATATAACCCTTTTAAGTCTTGATACATTTTGTCTGAATCTGGATGGATCGAATAACGGGACTTGTGGGCCTCGTCCATCACCAGTTCTCGAAGATTTCCATGGAGAGGTATCCATATATGGTCCTTATAATAACGAAGTCCATCGGACTTAACTTCAGAAGTTCCATTGACGTCACGTAATGATTCAGACCCGAAATTTTCCTCCTTTAGGGCCTCTTTCTGAGCATCCCGGAGTCTATCCGGTAGCCCCGTGTGGATCGTTAATTGGAGAGCTCGAATCCTTCTAGGTTTAACATGTTCCTTTCTACTCAAGGCATCGGCTACCATGTTGGCCTTGCCTGGATGATACTTTATTGCTAGATCATAGTCGTTTAGCAATTCGACCCATCTACGTTGCCTCATGTTGAGTTCCTTTTGTTCGAATATGTGCTGGAGGCTCTTGTGATCAGTGAATATCGTACACTTGGTGCCATATAAATAATGTCTCCAAAATTTCAAGGCAAATACAACAGCGCCCAACTCTAAGTCGTGAGTTGTGTAATTCTTCTCGTGAGACTTTAATTGCCTTGACCCGTATGCGGTGACTTTACCTCTTTGCATTAAAACACATCCTAGTCCCTGGATTGACGAGTCACAAAGACCTCGAAGTCGTCAATCCCATCAGGTAAAGATAATATAGGTGCAGTACAAAGTTTCTCTTTTAGAGTTTGGAAGGTTGCCTCTTCCTTGTCACCCCATCTGTACTGAACCCCTTTGTGCGTAAGAGCGGTCAGTGGTTGAGCTAACTGAGAAAATCCCTTTATAAAACGACGGTAGTAACCCGCTAAACCTAGGAATTAGCGAATTTCCGTAGGTGATCTAGGGGTAGGCCAACTTTTGATGGCCTCGATTTTGGCTGGGTCAACGTGAATACCTTGCTTGTTGATGACGTGACCCAGAAATTGAACCTCTCGGATCCAGAAATCGCACTTAGAGAATTTTGCATAGAGTTGTTCTTTCTTTAACAATTCCAAGATTAACCGCAAGTGTTCCTCGTCAATAAACACTATGACAAATTTATCCAGGTAGGGCTTGCACACACGGTTCATGAGGTCCATGAACACAGCTGGTGAATTTGTCAGTCCGAAAAGCATGACCAAGAATTCATAATGGCCGTAGCGCGTTCTGAAGGTTGTCTTTTCTGTGTCCTCCTCACAGACGCGAAGCTGATGGTAACCAGACCTTAAATCAATGTTAGAATAGTAACTGGATCCTTGAAGCTGGTCAAAGAGACCGTCTATTCGTGGAAGAGGGTGTCGATTCTTAATAGTGACCTTGTTGAGTTCGTGGTAATCAATACACATCCTAAACGTGCCATCCTTCTTTTTGACGAATAATACCGGTGCTCCCCATGGTGACGAGCTAGGTCTGATAAAATCCTTATCTAGCAGTTCCTGTAGTTGTGTAAATAGCTCATTCAATTCGTTCACCGCTAGACGATATGGTACACGCGCGATCGAAGCTGCTCCCGGAGGGAGATCAATCCCAAATTCTACTTGCCGAAGCGAAGGAAGGCCAGGTAATTCCTCAAGAAATACCTCTGGGTAATCACGTACGATCGGGAGGTCTTCGATTATTCCCTCCACCCTGGTTTGGTCCGTAACTGTGGCCAGGATTGCCACGTGTCCTTTCCGAAGACACTTCTGCGCTTTAAGGTATGATATGATTCCGGAGACAGCACCTCCCTTTTCGACCTGAATCGAGAGTACTTCTCCTCCTGCTACGGGTATTCGTATGACTTTTTCCTGACAGACAATTTCCGCCTGATGTTTGGATGGCCAATCCATGCCCACTATCACGTCGAAACTACCGATGGTAAAAGGCATAAGGTCTATACTTAGTTTATGACCAGATAGTTCTAATGTGCAGTTTTCAACTAAGTGAGCGGTGTCAAGAAGCTTACCATTTGCTAATTCAACCGTATACTTAGATTTTAGTGGAGTTTGGGTAGCCTTAATCAACTTACAGAACTTAGTCGAGATAAAACTTTTCTCAGAACCAGTATCAAATAAGACATTTACGAAGTAGTTGTTTAGAAGAAACTTATTGGTAATGACGTTGGCATCGTTTCTCGCTTCACCTGAACCCATAACAAAAGCTCGCCCTTTGGCGCCATCTCCACCGTTTCTACCACCATCACCGCCGTTGTTATTGTTGTTACGGTGGTTATTGTTGTTGCCAACATTATTGTTATTCTTTCGAAGTTGTGGGCAGCCCCTCTTCAAGTGCCCTGACTTTCCACATTCATAACACCCCTTAGGGCCTTCATTATTCTGTCTCTGGTTCTGATTCTGATTCTGATTCGGACGGTTTTGTAGTTCACCCCAACATTTCTTAGCCTCCCCTTTATCACAACGCTCATAGGTGAGTTTCTTGCATGCCCCATTGTGGTGTTGGTTGCACCGATTGCAAAAAGGCGCTCGTTCCTTGTACCCATTGTGATTCTGATTACTACCACCTTGGCGGTTCTGATTACCGCTCCCGCTGTTGGTGTTACTATTATTATAGTCACCCTTGGAGTTGTTGTACCTCTTGTTTTGATTGTGAGAGTTGGAGGACCTTCCATTGTTGTTCCCACCATTGTTGTTGTTACTAGAGTCGTCCTCTCTCTTTCCTTTCCCGTCTAGGGCAGTCTTGGGGACCTTTCTAGGTGGCAACGTTCCTTGCTCTATGGCCTGGTCAGTCAGCTTATAGGCCAACCTGATAGCATTCTGCACATTTGCAGGGTTTGAGGCAGTAACCATCCCCTTGATCTGTGGAGCTAACCCATCCACGTACCTTTCAATCCTTTTGAAGTCAGCATCAACAATCGTAGGACATAGCACCGCGTACTCATGGTAGCGAGCGGTGTACTCTTCAACCTCAGAACCTACCATTTTTTAGTTCTGGAACTCACCTTCCAACCTTTTGACCTGATCGCGAGGACAATACTCCTCCATGATGGCATCCTTGAATTCCTTCCAAGTCATAGCATTCGCTGCGTCGAGCCCTAACATTTGGATTTGCGCGTTCCACCAAGTGAGGGCAGCTCCCTCGAGTGTAGCGGTTGCGAAATTGACCCGACTCGCAACTGGGCAGTTGCACATTGAGAATACCTTTTTTGATTTCTCGAGCCATCGCAGCAGACCCACGGCTCCTTCATCACCCTTGAACATGAGCGGCTTACAATCCATGTAACTAAACAATTATGGGGTCGATGGCTCGATTCACACAATCACAAACGTAAAGGCATAATTTTATATGTCGTGAGAAATCATACATATATAAATTAAAGATTACTAATCTAATTTTATCTGAATCATCATAAAACCTGGCTCTGGTACCACTGTTGGGAATCTACGACTCGTTCACAACAAAAATTAATCTTGTCGATTAAATATAAAATCGTATTTTATATTTACTTTATCAGAAAAACATTTATACTAGATAATTAATTGCGGAAGCGTTATGGTTTAAAACTTTTCTAAACGAGTTTCAGGTATTCTACACTAGTGATCCAATTACATTAATTCAGATAAATATATAAAACACAACCATAGTGTGTTTAGATATTGACCTTGACGAGACCGAGATGAGATAACCTAAATACGACAAACGGATCTGCTAGAAATCCTTCGATCACCTGTTCAAAAACTTTGAACGACTCGAACTGGTCAACACTAGAGCTAACGAGAGCAACAAGTGAAGACCCGTGATGCGACGAAAACGGTCGCCTGAACCACGACAGCGGTGGGCTAACGCGGCGACCGGAGGGCGGCGGCGATAGCGGCGACGGTGGCAGCGGCGGCGGCGGTGGGCCGGAGGAGGGTGGCAGCGTCGGCGGTGGTGGTGGCACAGGAGGGAGAGACGAGAGATTTTTTAGGGTTAAACTTTTAGGCTTGTTCAGGTGTAATTAGGATTAAGATCTGGCCTGCATTTATAGGAATATAAGTTACAATCTGATCCCTAAATTACTGTTTTTCTCTCAAAGAAAACGTCCTAACATTAACTGATAATACAGTTAATACCAGTTTAAAGTTTATATGTTCGAAATATACCCAATATATCTGATATATATTTAAATCATTCACCACGTTTTTAGTTAATTGGTTATCCAAAAACAAAAACGTTTTCTCCGGATAACTATTATTAACGTCTTGATAATATTTACTATATCCGTATTTAATTTATCATCATAAATTAAATCTCTCGTATGCGCTATAACAAAGTAACGTCTCTATATTATTTTCGTCAAAAGCATATTTTGACTAATAATATTCCTTGATTAAATTGTCAACCGCTTTAATAATTTTATCCTCGTTTACATCTTAAACAATCGTCGTTTCATGTTACCCTTTTAATTGTTTCTCCAAACAACTATTCTCAATCATTGTTTCGATAAATAATGATTGGCCTAATGTTCGTTCTGTGATCAATAATATTCAAATATATATATATAGTATTCAAATATTATTACTTCTTCGTCGTCCAGGTTGTAAGTCTTGGATCGTACTTTTATGGTTACTTGACTAATCGAAGGTCAGATATATCAAAATCCAACAGCAATAAGGTTTCCTAAAGATTGAATACGCGCACTGATTTGTTAGTTCTCCTCTCGATCCTTCCTAGCGATAACTCTAGTACTCAAACAATTAGTTCACCTCTTGGTCCTTCCTAATTCAGTAACCCTAAGTAAACCTAGGATGAAAGGAGTTACCTTTAACCAACCTACAATTTGACACTGAATAACAAGATAACTAAAAACCCTATGAAACCCCTCTCTCGAGGCAATTTGATCTAAAATCTTTAACCAACCCAATTACCCGATACACGTATCACCTCTCAGATTTCTAAGTGAAGCAGAATACCAAAATCAAGAGTTCAATTGTCAACTAATCCTATGATTAACTAAGCATAGCAAATCATACCAAATTACAAATACACAATCACGCAATTTGATTACATACCCAAATCGAAAGACATCTGCAGATAATGCAAGAATTAACTAACAATTGAAAACCCAATTAAGATATGCATGTGCTTCAACTAAGCATGTAACAGATAGTTTACTTGAGTATCAATCCAATACAAAAGTCATAAAAACCGAGAAAAGTCGATTAACACTAATTTTTCATCATGTAGGTCTAGGTAGCATAAAATATTTAGCCAACAATCATGATTCGAAAATGAACAAAAACACGAATGGAAATTTGTTCATCGTAGAAGAAAATAAGATATTTCAGCTACCAGCATGCCTGCCTGCTTAATAATTATGGGACTTTTTGACGTGCTTGTCTGGCTGCCTGGTTGCTTCGAATTTCTTTCTTCTTTCACGTAGCTTTTTCCTTTTCGTATTTCTTTTTCCGTCGAATTGCTTATGTTCTCTGCGTTCCACCATGCTCTTGATTCTCCATGGACTTATCATTTCATATAATGGCTCAAATTAAGACACAAATACTCAAAAGTAACTAAAAGCAAACTAAAATGACTCAAATCCTAACAAAAACTGACTCAAAACATAAAAGAAAATAGATGTGTTTTGCAACACATCAAACATCCCCCCACTTATCTTTTTTCGTCTCTGGAAAAACCTGCAATGGAATCATAACCAGGAAGTTTGGCTTCTAACTTTTCAGATATTCATACTTTAATTTTTCTAGCATACTCACACCCTGGTAGCAATTCTTGTATTTCGATCTGATTGAACCCAACCACCGACATAATAAGCCTCTAATGTGTCAATTATTTATTTATGATGTTTTTACTTTTCTATCATTCAACCCATATGGATCTCACACTAAAAAATCAAAACTTAATCTAATCCGTCTCAAACATCAAGGCATAGTTTAAACCATATAGGTTTTCCACCACAATATTTAAATACCTACATGTCACAAAAATAGTGGAATTTAATGGATAAATGAATGATGTATTAGAGCTATATTTTCGAAATTTTAGAATTTCAACCTAGAGGTGCATCCATCAAGTCACTATCCATATGGGAAGCACGTAGATCTTAATTCATTACTTAACCCAAAGGCGTATCCTTCAAGTCGTTATCCCAAAGGTAAACACGTAGGCTTTGGCCATTTTTTAATAATGACTCAATTAAAACTCAAAATGATGAAAAAAATGAAACACGGGGCACCACCAATCTTGAATTTATTTTCATAAAAAGATGTTGGCATGCCAAATTATTTAAGAGACATAAATATTTAAAAATAAAGGTACCTTTCTTCCTAATTTGACAGTTTTGGTTTTATTGCTTCAATCCAAGATGGGAACCCCACTAAGTATCCTGATTTGTTTATTAAGTTCTATTATTTTCTTTTGACACAATTAGAATATTTAAGCATTTTTAGTCGGTTGAACTTACAAATACATCACTAACTAGTGGTGCTTTCTACTTTATTTGTTTTTTTAACTTTTTATTTAGAAAACCAACTCTCAGTTGTACCTATCATTTTCCATTTTGATGCAGATTTAATCAAGAACAATTTTTTTTTTATTTTTTTTTTTGGAATTTTCTATTTATTTTTGAAATATAAACACACTAAAAGTAAAAACTAACTCGACTACTAGACACTCTAGTTTTCTATCCCCACATTTAAAATTCACATTGTCCCCCCATGTGAGATGAGAATATGCCTAAAACTAAATACTGACACACAAAAGAAAAATAAATGCAAAAAATAAAAATAATAAGTAAACACTAAAAATAAAAAGAAATAAAACAAACTCCTCTGAAATGAAGATCCATAAGGTAGCATTCGGTATGCAGGAATGGATGGTGGAATAAAATGGGTCACCGTTGGAATGAAAAATGACATGTTTGGTAGCAAATAGGAATTGAATGGACCATTACATAGGGAATATGGTTCCTTCCATTTATAAAGATTTCCTTAGGGGTGGGGTGTTTTTCTTTCATTCCCTCAAGTAATGGAATGAAAATTATATTCAATGTGATTTTATTTCTTAGAATTTTATGAAAACAAAAAAAATCAAGAATAAAAAAATAAAAAATACGAAAAAATATAAAATGGAAAAAAATAAAAATAAAATAAAAATATAAAATAAAAACTCAAACAATAATAAAATAAAAATAAAAATAAAATATAATAAATAAAACCAAAAAATAAAAATAAAAAATAAAAGTAAATTTGCAAATAGAAATAAAAATAAAAAAGAAAATAAAACAAAAAATTAAAATATTTAACAAAAATAAATTAATTAAATGTTAAAAATAATTAAAAATTAAAATTAAAAAAATATATAAATAAAAATAAAATATATTATTTTAAATGAAAATTTTGGTAAAACTATATTCGATTACTTCGTTTTTAGTAACTATCAAACAACACGAATTAATGATTTCTTTCATTCCCACTGGTAACCAAACATGATGATGGAATGGTAATGATCTATTTCATTCCTTCAACTATTTCATTACTTTATCCATTTCATTCATTTGTTCATTCTATTACCTCATACTATACAGACCCTAAATGAAGTGAGTTTGTATACTTTGTCCTCTAAATTATTCTTCAATTGGTGCACAATGACCTATAGAAATTAAACAAAATAAGCAAAACAAAACTAGAAAAAAAAACTATTAGACTCCAGATAAATATAAAAATAAAACACCATGAAAGAAAATAAAAATAATAAAAATAAAGATAAAGGTGCAAACTTTAAGTCCGAGTGATTAAGCGGTGAAGTGCTAATGGTTAGTTACAAAACGTGGTGAATAATAAAACAAATAAAAATCTTTTTTTTTCAAGTTTATGTGTTACGCTTATACATATGCACTAAAAGAGGCGTAGCGCCTATAACAAACATCTAGCCCTTAACTATCCAATCAAGCATAAGGCGCAAACAAACCCTTTGAAACAAGCGATAAATGTGTATAAGCTGTTGGTGATAAAAGTCAAAAAGTAATTTTTGTTTTGTTTTTTGAACATCAATTAGAAGAGGCAAAGAACCCCTAGCAAGTAGCTAGAGGGCGCCGAACAAATTACATGGAAAAGGATGACCAAATGTCCTAATTAATAACATGAGACTTACAACGATTAGCGAACCAAAGAAAACTCCTATATTTTATCTCATACATCACCCTATGAACCGATGGAACGACCCCCTTAAAAACCACCTTATTTTTTTCATTGCAAATGCACCAACACCTCGTAAGGAGAACCATGTTGAGAGCACGTGTTCTGCAAGATACCCCCGCATCACCTTTATGCAAGCTGATCACGTCGTTGAGCGAAAAAAGAATCATCGAGGGACTCCGGCACGATTGAGCAACTAAAGCCCACATGAAGTCCGCAAACGCACATCCCGTGAAAAGATGCTCCGACGATTCAAAACCGTCTCCACAAAGCGGGCATAGAAGAGAATTGACTTGAATGTTTGGCCTCGCCAAAGCGTCGACGGTAGGCAAGCGACCAAGCCGAGCCCTCCAAATGAATAAATTCACTTTGATTGGGACGAGATTGCACCAAAAAGACCGAGCTTGTTCCCCTTGGTACTGATGCTCACAAATAGACATGCACAAACCGGTTAAATGTGCAACCAAAACCGGTTACTAACCGAAACCGGTTAGGATATTCTCGAAGGGTAACCGGTTATGGCCCGAACCGGTTAGGTTAGTAACTGGTTTCGGTAAAAAAAAAATGGTGCCCGGTGGTAAACGGTTAAAACCGGTTAGAGGAAACCGGTTAGGCCGGTTAGGATTTCAGCAAAAAAAAACCCAGCTTGTTGCTTACTGCTTTGTTGCTGTGATTTTTTTTAAAAACGTAAAAACCAACAAAATTTTAAAAAATTCACATTTTATTCATTGGGATAACATAATAAGCACACCAAACTTGGAAAACATATAAAAAAGAGTTTTTAAACTCATTACATCGAATTCCGAAAAACTTGAAAACAAACTAAATTAAACTTATTATTCGATTTTTTTTCTTCCGGTTTCGTTCTCTCGTAGTCGTTTAACTTTGACCGTCGTTTGAAGAGCCCGAGCTTTATGAACCGGACCTCAAGTAGTAGTCCCAACCGGCTTCATCATCGGTCATTCCCGGGGTTAATCCACCCGCAACCTCCTCCTCGTACAATTGGCCTTCGTATTCCATCTCTCCTTCAAGTCCTTTAAGTGTAGAAATGTTTTGAATCCTCTCCGCCACATCCAAGTAATCTTTCAAGCAAATTGACATCTCCACCGATGCCGGAGTTAGCCTTGTCCTCCTCACCGATATGACCCTGCCACTAATAGAAAAATCCGACTTCGAAGCTACCGTGGAAGCTTGGATGGTTAGTAAATCTCGGGCCATGATGGAAAGCATGGGAAAATCTTTTTCCTTTCCTTTCCACCAAGCCAACAAATCAAACTCTTTGAAACCATCCATCCCAATCCCCGCTAGAAAATCGGTCCCAATATACCTTCCGAGTTCACTACTTGGAGTGTTACCCCTTGCCTTTTTAGCATTGTTGGTTGAAAACATGTTAAAAAGGTTAACGTAACCATCCGAGCTACTACTTGCACCCACACTCGCTTGTTGTTGCCTCATAGACTCGTGTATGGTTGATGTTTTACCATACTTAGCAACATATGTTTCATACAAGTTTGTGAGATCTTTGTTAAATTTCTTTTTTAGGTGTTCACCAATGAGCTCGTCTTCGGTATACAAATCCAAATAACAAATATTTACAATTAAAGCTTCGGTATTACCCGCATTGATGCAAGGGTGTAAGGCGGAGGCACAAGTAATAACCGCCGGCATATTTTCAAAATATTTGATAAATTTTGCATTCATCGGTTTAACCATTTTGCAAAAAGGTGTCGGCTTATACGAAAACTCATTCAAGTTTTGGCACATCAAATAAATTTGGTTTAAAACCAATGGACTAGTTGGGTAATAAACCCCCAACAACTTTGTGGTTGCTTCTTTAAAAACATGTAACAACTTTGTTAATTCTTTAATGAGAGCCCAACTATTTAGAGAAAACTCAACAAGTTTTGAGTGCTTTGAACAAAGATCATTGTGGAACGAACGCACACTATCTTTTTGTTGTATAGCTTTTTTCAAACATGGTGCAAGTCGAATTCCATCTCGTAGGTACGTCCCTATTCGTGTCACACCCTGTAAAATTTTGTGTCGGGATGTGAACCAGCGTTATCACAGTCAAGGTCAAGAGCGTACTCTGGATGATTCAACAACTAGAGCCGTTTGGAAGTTGGTAATTGGTTGGAGTAAATTTTGGAGTTTTCAAATCATTACGCAGCGGAATTTAAGTAATGAGTTACACAAATTGTTTTAAGTTTCACAAAACAATAGTTTTCAAAAGATTTTTGAGACATGACATCGTCAGATGTTATGCCAAGAAAATCTCCAACGGCTACAATCCTACTCCAGAATTTATTGAAAGATTCTAAATGCAACAGTCATCAAAGCAGGTCCAGATAGGTAACAGCAGAAATGTTAAGCACCTGAGAATTCACATAAGAAAACGGTCAACAAATAATTTTGTTGGTGAGTCACACAGGTTTAAAGTAGCTAGCTTTGAAAAGTATACAAAAGTTGTTATGAAAGGTTGTTTATGCTATTCTTTGACAAAATCAGATAAGACTTGTTGAAATGTTACCATATACCCTGAATTCCGAAACTGACTGATTACCCACTCTTGGCATCTTTGTCCAGCGGATACCGCAAAAGTAAGATATAACAATTTGTACTCTTTGACTAATAAAACGGAGTCATGATTGGAGCGACCGAATCAGAGCAGGGGCGTTAATCCAATAGATCTATTCAAACGTTACCGTTTCATATGATAATTAATCGGATTCAGTTAATAGTGGGGTTTGGTTATAACATGAATAAACATGAAATAAAAGGTGTGGACGGCCGAAAGGCACATGTAACAGATAGGTTAACAAAGTCTAATTGTCTAGCATAGTAAAAGTAATATGAATTCTCCCCCAAGTAATTGAAAACAGTTAAAGAGAAAAGGGGTCGTGAAAACTCACATGATTCAGTAACTGTAGTCGGAAATATGATCAACGGAAATGCAAGCCTAGATAATTATAAGACATGCAATATAATAAGTAATTGGGTTGACATTAACGTCACTCCAATTAGGTAGGTCAAGTCTTGACGTCATGGTAGCCGTAAGGTTAAGTGATTTGAAAGTCAAAGTAAGTGTATCCGGTTAAGTATTTATTTGGAAATAATGTAAAGTATGTATTTTTAATTAAATAAAATATATAAAAATTCCCAATTAATATTTAAAGATGGTAAATATTTATGTAAATAAATATTAAGTCAAAATGAGGGTTTTCATATGAGAAATTGGTTATTTCGACTATGTAGTTGAAAACCGGGCGATTTTACGGTAACCACCGATTATACGATATTTATCCGTTTAAGTTAGAAATCAACCAAACATGATAAAATATGATTAGTTTCTGTCCAAAATGGGTAACTAAATATTTCAAGTGTCGGTTTGCATTAGTTTGCCGGTTTGATGTAACTAGTGTCGGTTTTGCCGTTTTGGTCCCGTTTGCCCGTTAAATGACACCGTTAGGTTCCTAAATTCACCATAAGCATTTGTAAACATGTTTTCATCATTAAAATAACCCTATGAGTTCATTTGGACCAGATTTGAGTTTCTTTATAAAAAGGGTGTTTCCGGGCTCGTCGGGTGTCGGTTTTAGTCCCGGTTTGTGCCCAAATTCAAGTAATTTATAAAGGGATCTTTTGGCCATGTCCTAGGTTCACTTTAACCACCATAACCTACTGTTAAAATGTCTAAAGTTTCTGGTCAAAACGGATCTATGGTGAAAAGCACTTTTTAGGGTTTTTAAAGTGTACTTTTGTATGTAAAAAGGTTCCTATGGTGAGTTTAAGCACTAGAATCTTTCTAAAGTCTAAGATATCATGTCTTGGCCATATTTTCAGTTTAAAAACGTGTCATAGGCATTAAGGGGTCCAAAGTTGCAAGATCTACACATATTACATGATAAATACAAGTTTAATGACTAAAAATGCAAACTAGGCAAATACTTGTGTAAAAGTCTAACCAAACTAAGTCTTGCACATATTAATGTAAGTAAATGCTAACATGAGTTTCTAGTAGCAAGATACATGGTGAAACATGAAGATGAACACAAGTAAGTAAGCTTTTAAAGTTCAAAATGGTGTTTAGACAACAATGTGAGTCAAGACTTGTAAATGGAGTGATCTAGTTATGAAAGAATACTAGTAATACTTGTTAAGACAAGATTTAACTAGAAGAAATGAGGATGAAACCTTGTTAGAGGATGATGATGGCCGAAAGTGATGATGATGATAGTTATCCTTGAGTGTTCTTGCTTCCTAACACCATGGAACATCATAAGAATGTGTGTTTGAGTAGAAAGTTTAGAGAGAGAGTAGAGAGAGAGGAGACTTACGGTTTTTAGAGAGAAGGAGGAGCAAAGAGAGAGAGTTCTCCAAGTGCTTGTGTTGTAAATGGGACTAGGATAAAAGTAAAAGTGTTTAAGTATGGATGCAAATGAGAAAAGGAGGTGTTTAGTTAGAAGTTGGTGGGGGTTTCGGTTCAAAAGAAACCGAGAGAGAGAGAGAATCGGTTAGAGTGAGAGAAAGGGAGAGTTAGAAGTGTTTGTGTCTTGATTTGAGATAAATATCTAGTAAGAATGATAGGGTAATAAAAGTCCAAGTGTTGTGTGCTTGTGAGCTTGTGTTCGGCCGAGAAAGAGAGAAAAGAGGGCTCGGGTTCGAGCCTCTTGCTTGGCCGGTTCAAAGGTGCTCCAAGGAGGGTTCAAGGGAGTTTAGTCTTGTGTTTGTTGGATGGTTATAGGCTGCAACATTAGAGGGAAAAGGATGACCAAATGAGAGGGAAAACATTGACCCTTGGATAATGGATTTGTTGCTTATGGAGACAACATTCTCCTATTGTTGTTAAAGTGTGTATAGGGGTGTAAGACCTTGTTGCAATTGATGGGAATGGCACATTATGAAGTCAACTCTAGTACAAACCACTAACTAAACTAATTGAATGGTGGTTTGGTTGCTTGAATCGGTTGGGAACCGATTAGAAGGAGAGGGACGGGTCACGGGTTCGAAACCCGTGGGGTGACCGGTCGCGAAGAGATAAAACGAGGGAGAGGGGGCTAGGTAATGGTTGGTTTAAACGTGAAGGAACGGGGAAATAAATAATTCAAAAACGAGTTTCGAAGGTTTTATAAAATATTTACTCACGACGTTCCAAAATAATAAAAAATAAATTTGTTTGAATGAAAATATTCAAGGGTTAATAACATGAAAATTTTACGTTGCATGAATGTATATATTACATGCATGTGAAAATACAGGTGTCGTGAACGTAAATAAAGTTAAATAAAATGTTTTGGACGTGAAATATATTAAAGGTTACGTGAGGAATGGATCACAAGTCTCGTTTCGTTGTCGTCGTCTAAACACATTGTTATTTGATTATGGAATTGTTTATATAAGTTATATTTAGGGAATGTGTGTCATAAAATGACAAAGGTTGATAAAATGTAACTTATAGTTTAATGATTTAATGAACGTAAAAATGGAAATGAAAATAATGATAATCCACAAGATGATGGGATCATGTTTAACGTTTACCACATAGTTTGGTAATTTTGATAAGCGATTCGGTTAGTCGCTTTATTACTATTGAAATTACAGCGACCATTCCGTGCAAAGAAGTCTTCATGTTCAATTATTGTTTACAACATGAACTAAGGCTACGTCAAGGCTATGTTCCTATTGTAAATGAAAGTGATTACGATAAAATTGGCACGTTGCAAGTAAACAGTTATGTAACACGGTTAACACATAAGTATATATTATTGTTTTAAGTCCTTGGAAACTTACGGGTTGTTACAATTCGGACCTAAACAAATGGCATTCGCTTGTTTGCAATATTTTCTATAGGCACTATGCCTACTTGGTTTGCTAAAGATATCCGACAACATTTTTCTAAAATTTTGAATGATTGGGTCGATAATCGTCAAACCGTCTTGGCACACAAGTTGATTGTGTGTGCAACGCAACGACTATGAAAAAAACTCCCTTCACAAACGGGTTTATATTTGAGTTGTAGTTGTTGGATAGCACGCGTGTTATTTGACGCGTTATCAAAAGAAATAGAGAACAATTTTTCTTGTAAACCATAAACTCGAATAACTTTGTCAATTTTTTTTAATGATATTTGACCCGGTGTGAGGAAATTCAAGTTGCTCAAAAGCGATTGTTCGTTTCATCATGGTCCAAGTTTCGGGAATTACCCAATGAGCGGTCACACAAATAAAAGATTCGGTGAACCATGAGGAGTTGACCAACAATCGCTCGTTAAATTGACACGTGTTTCCAAAGTTGAAAAACCTTCTATTAATTCAGCTTTCGCCGTTTTCCAAATTTTTAGGCAATAACGTCTAAGTGTAGTACGACTTACCTTAGTGTAACGCGGTTGGAGATGTTTTTGAATGAGGTGAGTCAAACGATCGTTGTCGAAATGGTTGAAAGGAAAACTTTGTTAAATAACAAAACTTGCCATTGCATTCCGAGTTTCCTCAACATCGTATGCAAACTCCTCCTTCGTTAGACATCATTACTTGATTCCCACTTTGTCTAGCTTGGAGAACCTTACAATGGGGAAACTCGACATGTAGCCTTAAGGTCGTGTTCCCTTCGGTTCTGATTAGCTTACCACAATATTTGCACCGAGCTTTCTTTCCACCCGCCTTCATTACGCACATATCAAAATGTTGCCAAATATTTGGGTTCGGGAGGTTGGAATAACTTCAAGAACGGTGGTTTCGGGTGTGTCGGTGTTGGTGTTAACGGTAGCGCTTGATGATGTCATTTCGAGAGTTTTTTGAGAGAGTGAGAGATCAAAGAGAGTTGAGAAATGTGTGTGGATCAACCAAAACGTAACCCATGTATTTATACCACTTTAAGGGTGGTAAAGTTGCAAAAAAAAAAACAAAAAAAAAACGTCAAATTCGAGCCCCAACGGTCACCTTAACGGTAATATTACCGTTTTTCACGCACAGCGACCAAACCGGTTACAAACCGGTTACTCTAACCGGATTCCCTAACCGGTTTCTCTAACCGGTTACCTAACCGGGTACAAGACTGAAGATCCCTAACCGGCGGGTCGGTTATAACCGGTCCGGTTACGTATCTAACCGGTTTCGTCACTAACCGGTTCCGGTTATTCCGGCCTATACGGGTGGCCTAACCGGTTTTTTTTATCACATCTACTAACAAATGAGATTTCTCAATGATGCAACATATTTTTGTTTAATAAACATCTGGCCCTAAACTATGCAAGTTTTTTTTCTTGTGAGATGTTTTCTTGTTGTGGTTTTTACTTTTTATAAAGTCAAAAAATATTTTGTTTTTTCTTAGGGTTGTTTGATAGTTGCTAACTGGGTAAGAGCTGTTTGAGTAAGAGCTGAGTGAGTAAGAGCTGATTGAGTAAGAAACTTTGGTTGAAACTTGGGTGTTTGATAGTAGCTGACTGGGTAAGAGCTGTGTGACAACTGTAACTCCCTAAGTTAACTCCGTTAAGTTTTTCCGTTAGTTCCGTTAACGAACCCGAGACCCGTCATTTGTATGATTACATGTTTATTCATGATTACTTGCTAATTAATATTAGTAACTTGTTTCGTGAACTTATTTCGTGATCTTATGTGTTAGTTGTGAAGATTTGCATTTTTATGCGAAACCGGGCTTCGTGTGTAAATTTGGATTTTATGTATAAATGATAAATTTATATAACCCGATTAAATCTTACATGTTAAATGATCTAAAAACACTTCGAAATATTTTTAGAAGTTTTACTTTACAACTTCTAGTTAAAAACCCACTTAAAATGAGTCTTATGCTTGTTTTGTTTAAATTAAAAGATGAGGGACCAAATGTGTAAATCTCAACTTAACAAATCTGCCATCTCCCTCCTCCCTCCTCATTTTCACGATCCAGACCTCCATCTCTTCCTCTCTTCTTCACGATTTCAACACACACACACACACACACTTGAGATTTTCGCAAAATCAAGCATCTAGGAGCTAAAATCCGGAGTTTGGAAGCTCAATCAAACTCCAATAACATCAAGGAAGCTTCATCATCTCCTCTTCTCTCTCAAACCTGCGATTTCTTCCCCAATTTGGTAAACCCTAAGTTTTGAAATCCGAAATTTGTTGTTGCATGTGTGTTCTATGGTGTTTTTATGCTAAATGGTGAGCTATTATGCTCTTGATTCATGTTTTAGGTTGAGATATGTTATATGTTAATTTGGGACAGATTTGAACTCGAGTTTAGGGCTGGGTTTTGAGCTTAAAATCTGCTATGTGTGTTCTTTTATGTATGTCGAGTGTTTGGTTATGGACTAATGGGTGTAATATGCTTAATTGCTAGTTCCATGTTGAGATTTTGATATGAATATGGTGTGATCTTGTTAGGACCAGAAATTACATGTTATCCTAATTATAAACTTGTTGGTAGGTGTTAAATTGATCAAACATTAACATAGAATTGAAATTCTAAACATTTGCAAACTCAAGAATTCTAACAACTTTGACCAGATTTTTGGTCAACTTGCAGCAGCCATAACTTGCTCTTTTTTGCTCAAAACTGACTGATTCTTTCTCCGTAGTAAAGTAGGATGTCTTAGCTTTACAACGGATACTCGCACACTTTCTAAAACCTCCGTTTGGTCACTCAAAACACTGCTGCAAGTTGGGTACTCAAAGCTGTCTAGTTTAGTGAAAAGTAGACTTTCCAATTTGGTTGAGCATGCTAATCTTGTTTTATTGGCAAGTTGATTAATTGTAAATGATGTTTATATATTAAAAGTAAGATCTGGAGATGTTGGTTCATAAATTCCAAATTTTGAATGAGTTATGCAAGTTTTCATTTCCTTTGACTAGTTTGCTAAATGCTAAAATGTGCCAACTTCCGATGTGCATAACTTCTTCGTTTCTCAACCTTTTTAGTTGATTCTTTTTGCTACGAGTCCTAATTGATATGTAGTATATTCCTGTAAAATTTAAAGAGTTAATTCCAATTATTGTGGATTTTAGCTATGCCACTACTTAGGTGTTTGAAATTTGACTTTCTGAGTCAACTTTGACATAAATTGCAATTTCTTGATTTTCTCCCAATCTGGGACTTGTATGTGCATTGAGTGACTTGTATGATTGCATGAAACATGTTTAGGTGCTTATGTGCTAGTTTCGTCCTCGCGACACCTTCTAATTTCATTAGACCATATTTATCCGAATAGGTTGACTTTGACCAACCTGTTGAATCAAGTGCTAGGTACCAGTGCACCCTAAGGTGAGTTTCACTTACTATTATTGTTATATCCGGTTTAGGATGATAACGACAGATAGTTGCATCCGGTAAAGGATGGCAACCCGACGGTAAAGGTACTTCTTTACTTGAGTAATTTTCCGACAAAATATCATATGTTGCACTGAATTGCTTTCATTAAAAAGTCCTTACATTCGGGCCGTTAATATACAGTAGCGAGGTAATATTGAGTAGTACTACTGGGGATTGACACCCCCGCTCAGCGGTGCACGGGATGCACCCTTCGACTGGCGGTCGGACTGAGATCAATGTTAGCCTACCCACCGTGATCCGGATGGACACGGGAAGGCAAGGTTCATAGGTATCCCCTATCAAAACATTGTCAGCTTCGGTTACGAACAATTCAGGTGTACATAACTATAGGCTAGCTACCTACGATATGGAACTTTACTAGCCTTATGATTATTGATTGTGTTTTACCTTTCTTTATTCATACATTAGGTCTACATGTGGCGTGTAGACCGCTCTAGTGAACTCACCAGCCTTGGCTAACACTTGATTGTTGATTTCTTTTCAGGTCGTTAGGTGGATCATGGACGGCACCAGTGGTGGCAGTATTCCCTATGGATACCTTTTGAAAAACCCGGAATTTCAAATATTTAAATCCATCGTTTTGTAACACCATAACTGCAAACTTTATTTATGCTTCCGCTGAACTGTTAAACTTACTGTTTTGGACTGTAACTAAAACTTTATGTTAATTTATAAATTCTGTTATGGTTTGGTTGTAACTAAAGTCTGGGATCCTGGTCTGGATCACACCTCACACGGTTATACTCCGTTAGTGGAAATTGGGGGTGTGACAAGCTGACTGAGTTTTTTTTTCTTTTTTCTTTGAATGACAGCTGACAGAGTAATGTATATAGCTAATTTGTTTTTTATGTATTAAAAACATTTTATAAAAAAAATTAAATAAAATATAAAAGAAATTTTGAAACAAAAAATCAATACAATAATTTTTGTTGTACGTGTTAAAAAAGAAATGAAACACATTCTTTTATAATAAAAATATTTCTTTTTAATAAAATAAAAATACGTTTTTTAAAGTTTAAAACCATAATTGTATCTTCATTAATATAAACGATAAAAAAAATATAACAAACTTTCTGTTTTATCTTATGTTTAGTGATGATTAAAAATAACCAACTTTAAAACACACATAATAGCTTAAAATTCAAAGTGTTATACAAAATCCAAATCAAGCATAACTCATACAAATTTAACTTGAAGCACTTGAAAATAGTCGATTAGCAATCTGGTTCCGCAAAGTAGTCATATATTCAACGCCTTCGGAACCCCATTCTATGCTCTCACTTCCTCCACCTTGCACATTAGGAGTAGCCATAGTGATTTCTTCAAAGTCCATAAATAATTCATCTTGAATATTGTATTTTCGTATAAGATTATGGACTGCAAAACAAGCTATGACAACGTCTCTTTGCACTGGAAAAGGATAAGGAGCCATTTGTTTTAAGATTGGAAATCTCGCTTTCAGTACACCATAAGCACGCTCAATAACATTTCTGAGTTGTGCATGGGCATGATTGAATCTTTCTTCCTTAGTTAACGCTCGTCTTCGTCAAAAATCGGCTAACCAATACCTCGTGTTGCGGTAAGGAGCCAAAAATCCACGAGTGTTTGTATATGCAGCATCACAAAGGTAATATTTACCTATAAATATAAGTGTGACATCTATTATATAAAGAATAAATGTAATGCATTTAATAATAAAAGTTATAGTTAGAAAACAAACCTGGTGGAGGGAACGAAATCCAAAAGTCGGATTAGATGCAATTTCTTTTAGAACTCGTGAATCATGTGCTTTACCCTCCCATCCAGCCCACACATATGTGAATATCATATCAAAATCACATATTCCTAGCACATTTTGATAACATTCACCTTTTCCTCTTCCCCTAAAACAAGGTTGTTCGTTAGCAGGCAGAACTGCATGTACAAGAGTTCCATCTAAAGCATCTATTGCTCCAGGAAATATGTCTTTTAGCCTTTGATGTCGTTCCGATATATTTGTAGTTACATCAGAAGATGTTGGCACTATAATTTCTTTTGCAAAAAACATCATTGCCACCAGAACCTCGTGAAAACATTGATGAACTGTTTGAGTAGAGTGTTGAAATTGTCGTTTAACCACTCAAAAACGTTCATTATGCCCTATAATATGTAAGAACATAGCCATCTTCTCTTCCGCGCTTATTGTCCTACTAGCTTGCAACCAATTTCGTTGTTTAAAATGATTGCATAATAGTGCAAAAGCCTCGCGTGAAACCCTCATCATTTCATGACATTGTGTAGATGATCCATGTAGCAATTCTTGTGTATATGCATGACCGGTTAACGCAGAATCATTGTCTCTTATTCTTTCAATTACTCTTTTCCTTTTCCGGGCCAACATCAACCAATACCACGAAAGTAAAAGGAAAGCTATAATTTCACCCTTCGTATACATATGTGACCTATTAAATTTAATATAAAAAGTCATCCACATGTAATATAAAGCCATCAAAAAGTCATACCAAATTCATACAAAAACCATACAAGTCATACCAAAGTCACCCAAAAGTCATACACATCATACCAAATAAAAGAAAACAATAAGTTATACGATCAGTCATTTATAAGAAAACAAGAATAATCATTCAAATAAACGATACTTCCTCCCAGCATTTCGCACCCACGAGTCGCAACTCGACGTCTTAAGACGCAGCCAAACTTTCCTAAGATCAGCACTTTCACCAAATAGCAAAAGAGCCGTGTCGTATCTGGGATCTTCTTCCCCCCACTCCATTTTCTCTAACTTTTCCATACATGCATCCACATCATCTTCTTTCTCTATTCAAGCGTTCACTTTCCACCAACATCTTTGCAACATTAACAATTTCTTTCCCGACTTCTCTCAAGTCTTCATCAAATGTGTTTCTACGAACTCTTTTGTTATTTCCTTGACCTTCATTATGTTTTGACCGGCCACTTGATTCATGACTTGCATGTGGGGCATCTGTCTCCATTTGAGTGCAATGATCTTCATCCATATCATGTGCTGAAAATTCTTCAGCGGGATGGGGGAGTGTAAATGGTGGCCCCCAACAGTAAACACCGGTCGATACCACGCCCTCAAACAACTTGGTACAAAGATCAGGACAAATGAGGGGCGCATTTCTCAATTTCTCTACATATTTGTCCAACTGTTCGGAAATTTTATAAAGAATATCAAAAACCTAAAAAATAATAATTATAGATAAAAAATACTGACAATATATAAATACCTTTTTCTCCGCGACCCATTCTTCATCACTCATACTAAAAGTATTGGTTACAGGATTATAAAGATTCCATGTTTTGTTCCTCAGTTTCACCCAAGTGACAAACTTCTTTTTTATTTAGTCATAGCAATATTTCATTTGTGCCCGATCAACTATGAAATTATGTTCATTTTTCAATTTTTCCCCCGACTACCTTCCATGAACATCCTTTCAAGCTAGTCCCCTTCCGACCGTTAATTGTTACTTCGTCTAGACATGCTTCGAGAAAAGCTTTATCCACAGCTTCCGACTTCCAACTAACTCTAGGTTTTTTTCGGACATATCTAGATACATATGAGAAAATAACTCCAAGTTCATGTATACAACAAATCAACTCCAAGTTCATGTATACAACAAATCAATTCCAAGTTCCTAATGATAAGAAAACTCAAGAACATCCTAATAATATAATAAACTGATAAAACATGACAAAACACATAATAAATCAATTCTAAGCTCCTAATTTTCAAAAATACATACTAATTCTCAAAAACACATTCTAATCCACACAATCATCAAGATTAAAATATAACAAAGAGGTTCTCTCTTAATCCAATCAAATAAAAATCAGACACTAGCACATAATCAAACATGACAAACATCATATGCATATATTATCATATCAAAGTATATCACAAACAAAGGCAAAATCAAATCAAATAAAGTTAAGTTATTACCAAATCTTCTCATATATCTATTTATTATTATTATAATATCATGAAAGCAGGTTTCAAGATTTATAAATTTTCTGGTCTATGCTTATAACTGTAATGAGTTAACTTTTATAGTTGCCTTTTTCAATACTCTTCCCACAGAATATGATTCCTTATTAACATGAACCATGTGAAAAAAGGAGGGAAACATATTTTAGTTTAGATTAACAAGTTGCCATATGGTTAAGGCTTTAACTGCCATTACAATTCACAAACTTGCAGGTCCAAAATGATGTGCTTTTGAAACCTCAGTTCCAACTTCCAACTTCCTAGAACAGTCACATCAAAATTAACCTCCGCAACTACCAACATTATCAACAAAAATAATATGTTGAATATCTTAACAAACCTCAGTTCCAACTTCCATGACAGTAGATATCAAGAAAAAATTTAAAAAATTTGAACCAAAATCATGCAATTACAGGCACACAATTGAATTTACAGTGAAATGAATATTCATCACATAGTTAATAAACCCTAATTCTACCATAAAAAGCTAAATAGAAAGAAATGAAACAAGAAACGAAACCTTCTTGAACTTGGGTAGCAGGGTCGAACTGATATTGATCAAAAGAAGGTCTTTCTAACACACTAGCTCCTCCCTTCGAAGATCCAAATCTAGCTTTCAAAAACCCATTTGAATTTGAAATCAAAAGTGGCGATGAAGATGTCCTGACTGTGCACGATACGTGAAATCAAAGGGAATATGAGGAAAGAGTATCCTCCAAATGAAATCAAAGAGGAAATCAAAGGGAAAGTGCCATACCTGACAGATAGAAGAGGTAGAGCGCTGTACGATTTAGGGCTCAAATGAGTGAATCGAGGGAGGACAGTGGAGCGGCGGAGGGCGGATGAGCAACGGATGCGCTAGCGGAGGAGCGATGTGTTGGCGATGTGCGTGTGGCGGAGGAGCGATGTGCCTGCGCTGTGCAATTAGGGCTGGAAGAAACGTGAATGAGAATGAGACTGGAAGAAACGTGAATGACTCGGTCAGGGATAAAACATTCAGGGATTTGGTCAATGCTCATTGACTCGGTCAGAGCTCTCATTAGAATTTTATCAAACGGACTGACCACTTACCCAGTCATGGGTCAGCCCTTACTCGACCCACTAAGAGGTAATCAAACACCCCCTTAGTTGGTTTTTTGTTAGTTGGTTTTTTGTTAGTTGGTTTTTCATTAGTTGGGCCTTTTTATGTTTTCTAATCTAATAATTTTGCACATTTGGGTCTTTTTAACTACTCTTCACTTTAAACAAGATGGTGACCCGCCTACGTTTTGCGGCGGGCCACCCATTTACCCATTAGTTTAAGTAAGAAAATTTTAATGTGGTCAAAGTGTAAAACTATAAAAACTCATGGCCAATGTCAAAAACTCTAAAAGTCTAATAAAAAATGAAAGTAAAAAAGTTAAGAGGTACCAAACGTAAAATCTAAAAGTTTCGTGGTGAAAGTATAAAAACTATAAAATTATACTATAAGGGGGCGTTTGGTTCACGGAATTCGTTGGAATTTGAATTGGAATTGGATTTGGAATTGGAATTGGAATTCAAAGGAATTGGAATTTGAAGGAATTGGAATTCAAAGGAATTGGAATTTAAATTCAAATTCCAATTCCACTGAAATCCGCGAACCAAACACACTATGGAATTCAAAGGAATTGGAATCCAAAATAATTGGATTTAAATTTTAAAATTAAAATTCAATAAAAACCACGACTGGACCCGTCTCACAGACCAGTCCGACCCGACCAGACCCCCAGATCGACCGGACCCGACCAGACCCCCAGACCGACCGGACCCGACCAGACCCCCAGACCGACCGGACCCGACCCCCAGACCGACCGGACCCGACCCCCAGACCGACTAGGCCCGACCCCTGACCAGACCGACCCAACCCGACCCCGACCTGACCCGACTCCTAACCGACCCGACCCGACAACCGGACCAACTGAACCCGACCCGACCCCCGGACCCGACACCCGGACCGACCCCACCCGAGACCAGGACCAACCAGACCGGACCCAAACCCCGGACCCGACCCGACCCCCGGACCGGACAGGACCAACCGAACCCGAAACCCGGACCGACTGGACCGGACCCCTGGACCCGGCCCCCAGACCGAACCCGACCCCCGAACGGACCGAACGAACCGGACCAGGGTCGGTCGGTCCGGGGGTCGGGTGCAGGGTCTGGTCCGGTTTGGGGGTCCGGTGCGGTCGGCGGTCCGGTCCAGGGTTCAGGTCCGGTTGGTGGGGACCAGAGGTCGGTTTCAATCGCTCGGGCTCGGTCGGTCCGGGGTCAAGTCCAGGGTTCGGGTCCGGGGGTCGAGTCGGGTCAGGTCGGGTCCGGGGTCTGGTTTAATCGCTCGGTCCGGGGGTCCGGTCGGGTTCGGGGGTCCGGTCGGGCCGGTCCGGGGTCGGGTGGGGTCCGGTCGGTCCGGTCCGGTTCGGGGGTCGGGTCGGTCCGGGGGTCGGGTCCGGTCCGAGGGTCCGGTCGGGTTCGGGGGTCCAGTCGGTCCGGGTCGGGTGGGTCCAGTCCGGGGGTCCGGTCGGGTTCGGGGGTCTGGTCGGTCCGGTCCGGGGTCGGGTGGGGTCCGGTCAATGGGGTCCGGTCGGTCGGTCGGGTCCGGGGGTCCAGTCGGTTTCGGGGGTCCGGTCGGTCCGGTCCGGTTCGGGGTTCGGGTCGGGTCCGGTCAGGTCCGATCGGTTCGGTCCACTGGTCGGGTCCAGTCGGGTAGTTGTCTTCGGTGTGGAAGGAATGTGAAATCCTTTATTATTATGAAGTAATGTGAAATCCATTGAATGAAGGAATTTGATGGAATCTAATCAAATTCCAATTCCAATTCCCTTATTAACCAAACACATTAAATATGGAATTCAAATTCCAATTCCACTGAAGTGCGCGAACCAAACACACTATGGAATGGAATTCGAATTCCAATTCCAATGAATTTCCACGAATTCCATCATACCAAACGTCCCCTAAGAGGTACCAAACGAAAATCTAAGAGGTGAGAGTTGAAGTGATTCATTTTTGGTGAGGGAAAGATCAAGGATATATAAAATGTGGAGAGAAAGAAGAAGATTTGAATGATTTTTTATGAGTGTTGATGTATTATTTATACGAGTAAAAGACCCGCGCGTTGCTGCGGGCTGAATTTTTTTTACATGTGTATACATTCAAATAGTATGAAAATTATCATAGTCATAAGATACCAAATGACATAGAGTTTAGCTGTTTTAGTCGTTACAAAAGTAGTCATGAGATACCAAATGACAAAGAGTTAAGTTCAAAAGAAAGTTATGACTTTTAGAGTACAAAAGAAAGTTTGGAGAGGTAAAATAATATATTGCATTTTGGACTATCAAAATGGACTTATTAACCCATGTCTTGTAGCTACCAAGTACTTTAGCTTTCCCACTCCAGGACAGTCATAGTGATTAGAATGTGTGTGAGACGGCTCAGAATTAAACTTCTCAAATACCAAAACCCAAAATCTGATAAAAAATAGAAGCTTTTTTCAAGTATAGCCTGAAAATGTGGAACAGAATATTGAAAATGAAATTAAGCTTATTCAAATTGTATTAGACAGTAAACAGATATAGACTGAATAAGAACAAAGTCAACAAACGAACAACCTAAAGCTTAAAAGCTACGGAAATTTACAACAGAAGCTAATTATTTCCATCTCTTTCACTATTTACTACTGAAAAGGTAAATCGAAAATATTTTGTACAAATGAAATCAGAGAACCAATAATCAGTTTTAGATCTTAAAAAATTTAGAACGGTATAACAAATTGAAAAGAGAATTTGGCTCAGCTCTGTGATGAGGAGCAAAGAAAAGAATAATGGCTGCAAATGTTGCCTCGCCATCTCTATTCACTACTCAACTCAAACAAAACAGAGAAAACATCATAGCCAACTTGAAAGCATAGAAAAACCATCGAACCTGCCACATACATAGAAACTCATCGGTCTTAAAAATGACCTTGTCTCGCAGAATGGTGAATCAGAAGAGAAGGAGAAATCTGTTTAGAGAGAGAACCCTCGAAAAACAGATCTCAACAGATCCAAAGCTCAAACCCCATGAAACCTAGCCGGCGGAAGAACCACAGTAACACTGAGGACACCGACGGCGACATACCGGGGCACAATAATCGCGCACGTCGGCGGCCACCTGACCGGCGGCTTCAAACAGAAACCAAGAAACCTCAACAGGGACTGTTTAAAAATGGCAATAATGTAATTCCGGCGACGGTTGCTCAGATTCCGGCGACGGTTGCGCTATGCGCCGTCTCGCCGCCGAATCCATCATCACAACACCATCATGCACAACATGCTGGAATTCAGTGGCGAAACCCTAGCCACAAAATCAATTAGTCGGCCTAGACAATGGGCCGAAAACTGAACAGATCCACCGCAAAAGCAACAACGAAAAACTCAAAAAAACCCAACAGATCCAGCCAACCGGAAACAGCGACGGAGATGGAGCAACCGTAAAAACAACGGCCGCATCAACGCCTCAACATCGAATCCATATATGAAGAACGAAGCGATCGTCGCTTGAACAGCCGGCCAGGGAGAGTTCTCCGACCGATCGAGTATATTTGTAGAGAGAGAGAGTTCCGGCAGGTTAGAGAGAAAGGGAGTAGAGAGAGAGAGGCTTGCGTTAGGTTAAAAGAGAGAGAAAAGTGTCGGTCGGCTGATAAAGAGACCCACCGCCCACTTTAACCAAGCCACTCTGCCCCACAGTAATTAAAAACCACTGCATATACCCACAGAATACCACCGCTCTTGAACTCCAATA
The DNA here is from genome assembly GCA_039602395.1 of Deinandra increscens subsp. villosa. Lineage (NCBI taxonomy): Eukaryota > Viridiplantae > Streptophyta > Magnoliopsida > Asterales > Asteraceae > Deinandra > Deinandra increscens. Next base: position 3,769,923 of record JBCNJP010000018.1, on the reverse strand, counting down.
GAAAGAAAACATGTCCAACGGAATAGTGATATTGTGTGACTGACAAGTATTGTGTTTTGATATATTAGGAAATTTAAAAAATATTTGAATTTTTTTATAGCTCTTGGGGTGACCCTTTTCTTTAGGTTGGGGTGGGGGTGGGGTTAAGTTATGGTGCAATGGTCAAAAATGGGGGAGAAAAGCGGCATTGATCAACCGACAAGCCAAATATATGGCGGCATACCACATCTTCCTAGTGTTCTCACGGTGACTGCATGCCACATGGTTAAATGGTTAAGGCCGCATCATATGGTGGGAGTATTACAATTAAACTAAGTGTGAAAAGGGTCATCTTCGGGCTCGTCAAGTATCATGGGTACACCATTGTGACTCCTCCAGGTTACTTTTTGCGTGTTCTCTCATCCGTTATTAGATCAAGGGGTATAACCTGTCAAGAACCATCGTGAGTCCTATGTGGCACCAAACTCACACCAACTCACATAAGGAACATCGTCACCTCCTATGTGAGTGTCCTCTGTGAGAATTCTCACGGGAAAAAAGTGGCGTGAGTTATAAAACTCGTTTGTTCCATCCAATAATATAAATCCACATATTTATTTTACATATTTAATTCAAATAAAATAATACCAATTCACACTACGCAACTCACCCCACCATACATCTCCTACTAACTCACATGCAGGAGCAAATCTACCTTGAATGTGTCAGATTCACCGGACCCATTGCGTTTTTTTAAACATATATATAAAAAGGCTGGAATATGAGTGAATCATATAACAAAGAATATCTTCTAGTGTAATGAATAAGTCTTATGTAATTAATCGTATCGGCGTGAGTTCTAGACTATGCGGCAGTGCGTATTCTTCTTTCTTACATATATGTTTCACGTCTAGTCAATATTTAAAAAATAATGAAAAAAATAGGAATCGAACTTGTGTTCTCGATGAAAGGATACGCGTCCAGCTAGTTAATATGCCCACCGTTTTAATAATAATGCGCTAAGTAATTTATTTAAAACGAACTAATTTTGACATGTTTGTTTTAAACTTATTATTTTATCTCTTTACGAGTTTTTTTATTTATTTTTACAGTTAGTATTTTTTTTCTGTACCTTACTGAATGTTTAATTTGTATGTTTTTGTTCCTATACCTTGCTAAGTGTTTTAATTAATATAAATATAGTTATCAACCGCAAGTGTTTTTTAATCAAAATAGTTAACTTCACATATATATTTAGTGTATATTTGTATTGTTATTGTGTAATCAACTTTACCCTACCCGAACCGACTAAAACGAAAAGTTTAGCATTTAGTAGAATCCTGACCAATGAAATAAAAGTGAACCTACTTAAAAGTTGGGTTCACCCTGCTCATACGGGTGAGTCTAGTCACCACCAAACTCACAGAGATATACCTTATACACTTAGTACCCATTCAAACCGTGGAAGTGGTTGAGTTTTTTTTGGTGCAGAAGATGTTGAATTGTTGGGTTTTTACTTTTTATAAGTTGTTGGTAATAAAAGTCAAATACAACTTAAGTATTTGTTACTTGGTTTTTTGTTAGATGGTCTTATTAGTTGGCTTTTTATGTTCTCTTTCTTAATAATTTTGCACATTTGGCTCTTTTTAACTACTCTTCACTTTAAATAAAAAAATTGATGTATTTATAATGGAAAAACTAAATTCGCTATCTGAATAAACGAATTCAAATTTTTTGAACAGTTTTCGTTATTTTATTATTTTTAAGTTTGATTTTTTAAAATTGTTTTATAGCCCTATGAAATCTTTATTTTGTAAAAGTTGTTTCTACCATCAGTGGTGTCGAATAAAGTCGTTAAAAAAATAAAATAAAATCGTTAATCACATACATTATTTCTCAGTTTAATGTATTAAATATCTATACTATATTATAATACAGAGAGATGTTAAAAGAATAAAGTCGTTAAAATAAATAAAATAAAACTGTTAATCACATACATTATTTGTTAATTTAATGTATTAAATATTAATACTATATTATAATACAGATAGAGCTTATTGTGAGAAGTTTGGATTGGATAAAAATGATAAGAAATAATTATAGTCATTAAATATTATTTAAATGAAAATTTATGCCTCAGAGTTTCTATGTGTAGAATTAAAGAAAAAAAAACAAAAGATAGAAAGATATTTTTGACTTTTTATCAAGTTCTCCCATTTTTTAAACATTCATAATTCTTATATACGATATTTTTTTAAAATTACACCATAAAAACGAGCATTTTTTATCTTTATAACGCGTACGGTGTTATTATATATAAAATAAAAAAGTACTATTTAGATTGTATCAAAACGTTGATATCATTATGTCATATTAAGTCAAAATGTTCAGATCATTGTGTGATATTGTGTCAAAGATGTTTAGATCAGTGTGTCATATTATGTCAAAATGTTCAGATCGTTGTGTCATATTATGCCAAAATGTTCAGATCGCTGTGCCATATTGTGTCAAAAATCGAAAGAGGTAACTTTTTTTTTAATTTAATATATAGCAATACTATACGCGTTTTAAAGATTAAAAAACGCTCATTTTTATGGATTAATTTTTTTTAAATAATGTCGTATGTGAAAGTTATGATTTTTTCTTTAAAAAAAGGAAACTTAATTAAAAGTCAATAAAGATGACTAAGAACAAATTGTCTCTCCTTTTTTTATTAAATTAAGATAAATAGTCTTTTAAACAAGAAATTAAAATTATCTAAAACTAAAAATTAAACAATTTATTCAATTATCATTGACATCTAGAAATGTTATACAAATAAAGTAAATAATATGTTAAATTAGATAAATTATCTCTCATATAAAAAAACGAGTACCATATTATAAACTAGCTACTTACCCGGGTAAATACCCGGGTCTAAAACGTAAAAAAAATATAGATATATATACTATCCAAAAAATTCTTATTGGTAATAAACAATATTCAATAATAATAATAAAAAATTCAATAACAATTACAAATTTGAGAAGATAGATTTATACACTATATTTCTTGTTACATTTGTTGGACGACCGTCTTCATCCAAAATTAAGATCTTCAAACCCATCTTGCTCTTCACCGTTGATAAAGCAACATATAATTGACCATGAGAGAAGACAGGATCTTTCAAGTACAATCCAACTCTCGAAAGAGATTGACCTTGGCTTTTGTTTATCGTCATTGCAAACAAACAAAGATCGGAAACTACCTTCTCTGAAACTGAAAAGCAATTTTTTTATCTGTTGGAACCAAGGAAAGTCTAGGAGTAAAAGTCCTGAATCCAATGTTGCTTCTAGAGATAATAACCGCTTCAATCACGTGCTTTCCTAGAGATACGATCTGAAGGCGTGTTCCATTACATAGGCCATTCCTCTGATCAATAAGCAACATAACAGGAACACCGACTTTCAACACAAGTCGATGATTTGGAATGCTAGATATATGTAAAGAATTCAGGACGTCTGGTGAGTATATGTTATGATCAAAGTTGTCACCTACCATCTCATCTTAACAAACAGAGTATGAGCTTAAATACTCATGCTCTTCACCGGGAACCAAAGAAAGTAGACGATTGTTGATATCATCGACAACTTCATTAGTTGGTGCGAGAACAACTCTTTCTGACCAAAAATCTCGATGACCGAAGTTGTCAAGAAGCGAAGGGTAAACAAACTCAATAAGATCACTGACTGGATCCGATGAATCATGAATAAGAAGATCAGGAGGAATATCTATATTTGACTTACCATCATTATCTCCCCTGACTTTTTCTTCTCCAATATCCAAAAGCCATCGAGCAAAATCAGTTGTTTCTTGTATCTCTGATGGATCGTTACCTTGAAGAAGACACATGTTTTTTGTTAACTTTAAAACCTTACACTTTCTCCAAATGTAAGACGAAGTAGGGCATCAAGTAACAACATCTTAATTTGAAGCGCCTTGAAGGACGGGAAGAATCTGTCTGAAATTTCCATCGAAAACATGAAATGAAATATAACATAGAACTAAATTCGAAATAAAACTAAAAGGAATAATACATAAAACTAAAAATGTAAGAAATATTAAATAAGAGTAACTTACAAATTTGAAATAAGAAACTTAAATGTTTTTTTATTGCATTTGTTTGTCGATCGTTTTCATCTAAAATAAAGATTTAATACATTTTTTGTTCTTCACTCTTGATAAAGCAACGTATAACTATCCATGCGAGAATACTGGGTTCTTTAGAAACAATCAAACTTTGGGAAGAGATTTACATTGCTTTTGTTTATAGTCATTGCAAAATAAACTAAAATTGCAAACTGACTTCTTTGAAACTTAAAAGCAATTTACTTATCTGCTGCAATTAATATGTTAATATTACTAAAGAAACATATTAAGAGTATGCTAACACTACCAAAGGACCTATGTTATTACAATAACAATTTAGTTTTGGGTGATTGGTGACCTTTTATGATCTTAATTTGATCTGACAAACACCTCTTAATATCTAGTTTACAGACTTACAATTGCGCCATGGACCATGGGGATGAACAACACCTGGGTAAATACCCGATGTTATAATGATGTACGTAAATACTGACTGGAAATAAATATATTAACAACAAAGAACCCCCAACTAAATGTAATATATATATAATGCCCAACTTAATAAATTTATTTTTTAAAGATCACAAAGTGAATTTAACAATAGATATTGTTATACAGATGTTGTGAAAGAGAAAATAAATTGCACACCTGTAGCTCTGAATTTAAGACGTGAATTTCTTGAAATTACCATATTTGCTCATCTTAATCTAAAGAGAATAAAAGAAAACCAACATCAAATGTTAATTTAGTCACCAACAACAATAATGAATGAAGTAAATCTTCAATTTCTCGAACACAAAGAAACAAATATTTTGCATATTCATTGAATATGGAAGAAGAAAATTAAAGCGCCCGGGGTTGTCTCTGCATGAAAACGACCCGCACAACCAAATCGTACATAATTTTACAGAATTTAACCTACTGTCCAATCCTTCTATATACATATCCAGAAGTTGGAGCATTGTCCTCAATAGAAGCACCTGAAAATATGATATCCCTTTTTAAAAATACTTGTTTAAGACTCAATGACAATATAATCAATGAATGAAATACTTGAACATGACATTAACATAGATGATAATTTCTAATGTCTTAAAGGAAAATCATAGGTTTAGGACAAAATGATTGTCTTATTTTTTTCATCTACAAAAACATAAATGAAGACACCATGAACAGATACAAAATCTAGCACTAAATCTTTACTTATGAGTTATGACCCAAGAATTCAAAAATTGTTTGTCTTAAGAAAACAATATTCATGCAAATCAAAAGATCCTTTAATATGTACAGACTTAAGAAATTTGATTTAAGTTGTAGAATTACTTACTTTCCAAGCCTGTAAGAAACAATTTTGTAGGAAACTTAGTATTAAAAGCAAGTATTGGATTAAAATTTAGTCAACCATATTTACGTAAATTTAAATTTCAATCTTAAATGGAGAATTAATTTGACTTTCTTAAAAAGGTAGGTATTTGCTCCGAAGATCATTTCTTATATTTTAAGTTTAATACTTTAGATTTTTTTAAAAAAATCTAAAAAACTAACAAAATTACACCTAGGATTTTAGTGTCATTAGAGGGTGCCACATCACCAATTAATGATGTGGACACACTTATTATGTGCCAACTCAACCCAAATGTTGTGTTTAATGTATAGGTAGAGTAGATAGTTAGGTAGATTGTTACCACCACACCATCGGGTATCCAAATACTTTAAATTATTGACAACGGTTTTGAAGTAAATTTATACACACAATAATATTAAACAAACCTTACAAAATAATTGTTAAATTATAGGCTCAATAAAAGAAAAAACTGTTATTATGTCGTTGATACGAACCCTTCTTCGTCGCGACTACTCTCTCCATGATACAAAAAAATACATCATCTCTCTTCATTCAAACAAAACATTCGCCAAATCTCTCACCGAATATCTCTCCATCCTCAAACAATACTACTTTGTCTCATTCAACACAAAAATTACAACTTTCTTGCGTTAATCTTCTCCCCTGTTTGTTGCAGGTATTTCACTTCTAAATCCATATGAATATATGAATGCATCTTTAACTTCTCCTTAATTCAACCACTCTACCGTAGTTTCTGCTTCTTGTTTGGCTAAACAATATATGAACCCAAATTTCCATCATTATAATGTTCGATCTTGTTCGATCTATTCAAGACTGCTTAATTGATATGCCATGAATGAATGTTATGGGTTTTGCTTTCCATTTTTGTTAATCATTGTAATTTTTAAGACGATTATTTACTGTTTGAAGATGATTTGATTAATAAATGGGGAAGAAAAGCGGTTGGTTATCTGCAATAAGAAAAGCTCTAAGAACTCCTGATTCCAATTCCAAGGAGAAGAAAGACAAGGTTTGTTTCTCTTCTAATTTGATCAAGTTCCTTTCTTTGCATACAAGTTGTTTGATGAAATGCCAATGTGAGTTTTATAAAACAGAAATCTCATAAAAAGAGTTCTAAAAGATACTGGTTTGGGAAGCAAAGGAGTGTGGGTAAAAATTTCTCACACTCAGAAACAACATTAGGGAATACTGTCCCCCTTTCTCTTCCCAGAGAGGCAAATCTCACTTCGGTCGAGAATGAACAGAGCGAACACGCGTATTCAGTCGCCTATGCCACTGCCATGGCAGCAGAAGCGGCGGTGGCAGCGGTTCATGCTGCCGCTGAGTTTGTTCGCCTGACATCCACCGCCCGTTTCTCGGGTAAATCCACAGAAGAAATGGCTGCCATCAAGATTCAGACAGCTTATCGCAGGCACTTGGTAAGTTATTCTCTCAACAACTTCTCACCTCCGTTTTAGATCAACAAAAAGGTGTGGAACAGTCTTTTGATCTCCCGGTTTTTATGGTTTTCAGGCAAGGAGGGCGTTGCGTGGTGTGAGAGGGCTCAGGCGGTTGCAATCATTGGTTCAAGGTCAATCGGTTAAACGCCAAGCAACTTCCACCTTGAAATGTATGCACACTTTGGCTTGTGTACGGTCTGAGGTCCGGTCAAGGCGTGTTCGGATGTCTGAGGAGAACAAAGTTCTTCAACAGTTCCTTTTGAAGCATGAGAAAGAGCTCAACAACACTAAATCTTTTGTAAGTGTTGAAACTTGAAAGTGCACCAAAAGTCATGTTTTCCTCCATTTATTTCACTTTTTTTTGTGTTTTGATATTCAATTTTTATCAAATACAGTTGGGAAATACATGGGATGACAGTAGAAAATCTCAAGAAGAAACAGAAGCCAGTTTACAAAAGAAACAGGAGGCGGTTGTACGTAGAGAAAGAGCATTGGCTTATGCACATACTCATCAGGTATGTTTAAATCTCTTAACTCGCATTTCGTTTTCAATCGAATGAAAATTGGATTCCTTCTGTATTATGGCCAAACAGCAAATGTGGAAGAACTCAAAACAGTCCCCAAATCCAACTTTTCTTGATTCAAACAACCCTCATTGGGGATGGAGTTGGCTTGAACGCTGGATGGCTGCAAGACCCTGGGAAGCTAAAAACATACCCGACAAACTATCATCGGTTGGAGAAACGAGTAAACTGGCTAGCTGCCAGTCACCCTCTACGCCACTTATCAAGGCTCGATCATCCAGCTCGAGGATCAGGCCAGAAAGCCGAAAGGGGAGCGTGGATGAAGACGATTCCAGAAGCTTATACAGCCTGCAGTCTGGGAGGAATGGGCGGCACAGCCTAGCTAGTTCAGTGTATGATGGCGAGAGTCTTGAATCGTCTCCTGTGGTTCCTAATTACATGGCTTCAACTATGTCTGCTAAGGCTAGGTCTCGAATGGCTAGTCCTGTGCATAGTCCAAGCCCCTTAGGGTCAGAAAAGGGTTCAGTGGCTGGGTCAGCCAAGAAGCAACTTCTGTTTTCGGGTTCACCGGCTCGCACTACAACAAGGTTAACCAGCCATTGATGATGGGTTCAGATTCATAAGGAGCTGTTTGTGTTTGAGTGTTTGTTTACTTTGTTTTCAGCCATTTTGTGGTTTGTTAGTTATGTATTTATTTAGTATTTAGAGGCTTTTTTTTGTTTCATTTTTGTTATCTATTTCATGAGTGTGGAACGCATATTGTAGTGTTTTGATTCTTGAGTTTGTAAGTGTGTTGTACGGTACAAACAAGTGATGCATGCAAGAAAAAGTACCAAGTCCCTGGCAAAGGGAAGAGAAGAGCATCTATCAGTACCTTGCTTTGTCGGGGAGCAAAACAGAATAATACCTTGTCCTCGAAACGTCTTAAAGGTGGGGATGACACGGCATAGTGTCAAAATCGGAATTTTATAAAAAATAAAATCATATATTTTAAAACTACATGTAAGAGGTTTGAATGCTTGTATGTTTATGTTTTAATTACCTATTATTATAAATGAATCAATACAGAATTTTCATCTCAAACACATTCGGAGTTGTGCTCGCCCCCCACTTTTCGGAGTTACATTCGTGCCTGCAGGTCGTGCGTACGGGAAGGCAATTTTAACAAATTTGCACCTCCCCCCCTGCGCGCGGGTAGATATCGGAGTAAAACACAACATAAGAACTTAATATGTCATGTATGTTTTCATATATAAACTAACCTTGTTTTTGTTCCCACATCAATGTGGGACAAGCTTAATGAAAAAAAAATAGAATTTTTGTTCTCACAACAATATGGGACAAGGTAATCAATATAAAATTTTGATGTTTTGTTATCATACCAATATGGGACAAGCTACATGAAAGAAAAAATAGATTTTTTTTATTTTCACACTGATTTGTTAGTGTTTTTTTTAAATTTTATTATATAGTTATTCAGATGTCCAAACAAACAGCACATAATGATTCAGCATCTTATTGATTGAGCATTTCTTTACCATACAGACAACTTATTCATTCAGTACCAAATGATTCAGCACGAACCAAACAGCACCAAAGTCTTTTTGGTGGAGACCAAAGTTCAAACCTTGGCAATGGTATAAAATTGGTGGAATAAAAAAATTAGCCGTTCAAAAAAAAAGTTACTATAACAAAGAAGTAGCTAAAACTCAGATGGAGCTTGTCCTTTTCTAAATTTTGTATTTGCGAATGAATGAGTTATTTGAGCTTGGCAAAAAATTTAGTTTTTTTTTTATATACATAGATAATAGATTTTCTTATGTACAAAAAATGTAACATAGTTTTTTGTTTAAAACGTTTTGATCGTTATATGTTTTTTTTTATTATTCATTTTCTTTACATATTGTTATATAATATGATGGTTTTATTTATCATCGTTATTGCCATCACATAATTGTGGTTAGCAACTCTATGACTATTTTTAAATAAAAGCTAATAATCGGGGTTGGACTTAAAACAGGGCAAGCAAGATTATCCAAAAAATGGGTTGAACCGATGAAGCCCTAATTCTTAATTGTTAGTTGGGTCCAAAACGAAAGATGCCTCCCCAAATTCATTTCATAAGTTTGCTCTCTGTTTCTTATTATTTCGAAGTAGAATCTTCAAGAACAATCTTTGATGCAACCATCGTCTTCTACATCCGAATTGTTACGAGCTAATGGTTAGCTTCCCTCTAATCCCTCTCATTTACGTTTCCCCCTTTTGTATTTCTCGATTTTTGAGTTTACCGTTGTTCAGTTCACGCAATTTGCCCTACAAATTTAAGATCCCTGCATTCATTCCGAATGAAGTGCTTTATTTGTTTCTGATCCTCATCGTCACTAAGTTCTGCAACTAATTAACCCTCGGCAAGCAATTTAGCATTCTTATAATAGGCTGTTTGTTTGTGAGCAAAATTGATTAGGGTTTAGTATAGACCAAAATGAGCAGAAGAAATAGAATAATATTGTTTTATATTCTAATTTGGGGAATAATATTGTTTAGATGATATTAAAATCATTGATTTGCATATGGCAACACACATGATCAGTCTATATTTTTTTGTCCATAGTACTAACTAGCCTTGGATGTGTGTTTATATCAGGCTACCCCATTTATTGCTGGGCTTGCGATAGCGGCTGCAGCCATGGCCGGAAAGTATGGGATTCAGGCCTGGCATTCGTTGAAGACTAAACCCCTGAGGCCCAGATCACGCAGGTTCTATGAAGGCGGCTTCCAACCGACAATGACAAGACGAGAAGCCGCTCTAATCCTTGGTGTTAGGTAATCAATAATATATTCCCCTCATTGATAACCACCATAACTAGCATACTCTTAAAACTTTCTCTACATTGGAGCTTTAGTGTAATCTTGTAAGATTATAGGTTAGATACTATCTCTAATACTTGTGACCAAGAAAAGTACTAATCACTTGGCCCGGTAGGCCGGTAGATATGTTTATCATATTATAACCAAAGAATGTATGTAGACACTTTAGGTGACACCTCATGTACTTGTGGGTCAAAATTAGGGGCTATAAGAGGCTGGTTTGTAAAAAGAACTAAATAGATGGAGAAATTATGAAACATCTACTTGATAAAAAGGTTGAAATGCAAAACAGATGAAAGAGACGCTGGTTCTGGTCATAAATAAATCTTATTTGGAAAAAGAGCAACACCTCACATTTTGGGACCTAAACGCCTCGGAGCAACTTTATATTCTTACACGTCCCGGTTGCAGCCACATAATCTTTGAAGTATTTGCATCATAGTTGTCAAAGGCGCACTGGCCTGGTGTATGCGAAACCCCTTGCAAAGCTTCTGGACAAATCTTGTAGATTGCGGTGAAGTTCTGCAATTTCTGACCAAATTGATTGAAAACACCAAAAAATGGCCCAGAACTGCCTAAACTAGCCCGAAACAAGCCTAAAACCCTTATAAATGATATATTTTATGCTATGCACCTAGGCCCAAGGCTCACCCTTTTCACCTTAAGTGCACCTTTCGCCTTTGACAACTGTGATTACATACTCTTAAAGATTCATGGTTGTAGCTGCATAATCTTGTAAGATTACGAAATGGATGACTAAAACTGCCTTAGAAGGAACAGGAACACAGCATACACTTTGTTAGATTTGTTTGGTATGTTATTATTGCAAAGGTATTTTAGGCTTTTTTCATATGGGCTGTTTGACAGAGAGAGTGTGGCTGCAGACAAGGTGAGAGAAGCACATAGAAGGGTAATGGTTGCAAACCATCCAGATGCTGGAGGCAGCCATTACTTAGCTTCAAAAATCAATGAAGCAAAAGATGTTATGCTTAGAAAGACTAAGAATGGTGGATCAGCGTTTTGATTTGGGTGGGACCCACTTATATTCGGCTGTTATAGCGGATTTCGGATGACAAACAATTGATGTGGTAATATATAGAAGTCTTAGTTTGTAGCTATTGTTCTTTAGTTGTTTCTTTAGCTTTTGGATGTTGTTTGAATAATCATTCGATGAAGCAGAACAATGGGTTAAATTCGTTTGTCTAAACCAGTAATTTGACTTTTGACTTCTATGGTCAAACGAGCTTTCTTTTTAATATTTTTTCTTGAAAGAATTTAATGATTTTTGTGATGAACAAGGCATACATAACACGCTTACATCCCCTTCTCCTAACTATTAGGACTTGTCTTAGTCCACCCCCTTTGCTTTTTGGGCTCTGGCCACTATGTGACCCGGGTTCTAATTTTAGAGGAGGAAGTTTTATCTCATATGGTCTCAGGAGAGAGTTTCTGCCAGGAGAAAGCTTCAGGATGGGGTGTCTTGGTTCTCACGGAAGTCCTAGTAATCGGCCTTGGACATAGCCCCACAAGGATAGGTTTACACGTGAGACCAGGGTCGTCTGATTGATGCCTTTCCAAAAAAAAAAACATCCCCTTCTGCTCTCGAGTCTCGAAGAAAAAGGAGTCGGAGAAGAAAAACTACACCGTTGTTGAGGTGACTCGATGCATGCTCATGCAAAAGGAGAGGCTTTGTCTTCAAAACCTATGATAATGATATGTAGATATCATGGGTGTTCATAGTCTAGTTGTGACAGATTTTAAGTTAAATCATAAGCCAAACCTTAGCACTATTCAGACACCTGGATATTCGAATTGTGGATAACTGAAATTTTTGATAGTTGACTTTTACTTTTTGGATACGGATTTGGATGGTGAACTGGATATTCGAATTTCTATAAACAACCCAAAATAAAATAGTTTCTTGCATTGCAACTTAAATAATTACAATAAAGTAGCAGATAAAAGAATTAATAAGTTGTGCCGCAACCTTCTTTTGAATAGCAAAACCATTCAATCTGAAATTACTAATGATAAATATCTAAGACAACCTAATCTACAAATAAACATCAACAACTACTAATTATTAGTAATCGAAACTAAAAAAAACATTAATAATTATAAAATCTGAAAGAAAAAACATTAACAATCTTTTTTTAAATAATCAGTAGCAAAGGAATGGCTTCTTCGAGATTATTCTTGTGTGCATAAGAACGTTTCATCTAGGATTTGAGTTTTGGCTGGTTTGCATCACAACCCGTCAACCACTCTATAAAAGAAATATAACATACTCTTTTTCGATATTCATTAGTGTTTCGTTATCAAGATTCAATGGTAGCAACTCGACTAATTCATTAACGATTTCTTGAAGTAAGTTGAATACTTAAATAGAAGTATAGTAGCGAAAGTTATAAATAGAATATAAAAAGTAAACCTAAATACTCGATTAGGGAACCGATAAATACTAAATGTTTAGTTTTATAATTATATGATGTGAATTCCTACATCAATTATATATTAACAGTTAATATGAAACTAAACTACTTGTAAGAAAAAATTACTTGTTTAAGAAAGACCTAAATTTTTAATAAAAAAAGTAATTTATGATGTAATTTAGAATAGAGTAGATTTACCGTAAAAAAAAAATTACATCCGACGGTCCTCTCTCAACCTTCTATTTTTATCGACTACAATAAATACTAATCTCTTGAATTTAATATATTTAGAAAATATGCCATGTATAATAATATTATGGGTTGGGTTCTATAGAAAACCAATATTTTATAAAAAACCAAAAAACCAAGGAAAAAAATTATTTTTTTTAAACTTTTTTTATAATGGGTTGGGTTCTATAGAAAACCAATATTTTATAAAAAACCAAAAAACCAAGGAAAAAAATTATTTTTTTTAAACTTTTTTTATATGTTTCTTTCATGATTTTAAGAATATTGGAAAAAGAAAAAACTTTAAAAACGTTTTCGAGTTTTTTTTAAAAATAAAATAAAATTCGAATTTTAGCTTGAAATTAATATTGCACTATGCAACAATAATATAAAATTGGTTTATGAATGTCAATTCTTTGTTTTTTACATTATTCGCATAAACCACATTCATATTTAAGTTAAGTCTCTTGTTTTTAAGTAGTTTTAATTATAATGCATTATGCAATACTATTAGTACTATTGCATGATGCAATAATAAAAAATCACTAAACTTTTTA
>JBCNJP010000018.1:3718389-3755902 GCA_039602395.1 Deinandra increscens subsp. villosa | reverse complement strand
GCACATCATTATCCAATGCAACTTGCTACATCTTCCTATAAATAGCAAGCTGACTACACAAACAAAGCAAGACAACAAGCATACAATTCAATATCTCCTCAAAGCAATTACAACTTACTCCCATAGAAAAGTTATTTCTGTTGATACATTGTTATACTATAAACTCGTGTAAACCATTATTAACATTTGAGATATACAGAAAAATCCCTTTTTATGAATTGTTGTTTTCCAATTTGATTTACTTTCCGCAACTTGTTTATCTTGTTTAAATCAAATTGTGCCAACATTGTTAAAGAGCCCCTCATGGGACCTAACAAAATCCACCAGGGCAAAAAGACTATAGATGCAAGATATAAAAGAGGAGTGAATGCTTTAGTTTTTGCCATTTTTTCATCTGTAAATTGCTAATGAACCCATCTCATTCGTCAACACTATGTAATCTAATATTTCTCTCACGCATCAATTCTATTACAAGTTTTCGAACCTATGAATCTTTTCACTATTTTATTTTTTATTTGTGATTTCGTGGTTAGGCCTTGAATCTAGAAAAAAAAAATACAGAAATACATAAACTACCATTTGATTGAATGATAAACATTCCAAACATTATTTAGAGCTTATACATGGGGACCCGCACTTATACTATCTATGGATGGTTATCGATATTATGTGGTGTTCACTGATGATCACTCAAGATTCACATGGTTTTACCCACTCAACGTCAAATCTGATTTTAACAACGTTTTAACCACCTTCTTGCCATTTGTGCAAAACCAACTTTCTAGAAAAATAAAGGTGTTTCAAAGTGATGGAGGAACGGAATTCACAAATAATCGGGTCCAATAATTTTTTCAACAACATGGGATTGACTATCGATTATCTTGTCTACATACACCACAACAAAAAGGACAAGCCGAACGAAAACATTGGCATATATCTGAAATGGGACTTGCCAGACTATTTAACTCCCACTCACTAACTAATCTATAGGTAGATGCTTTCATTTCCACAACTTACATTACTAATCATCTTCCCACATCTCTTGTAAAGAACAAGTCACCATTTGAAGTTATCTTTGGACAAACACCCAAATGCAAACTTTTATTTTTTTTGGGTGTCAGGATATTTGAGAGACTATGCCAAACAAAAACTCTCACCTAGAAGTGCTCCTAGCTTATTTATTGGCTATAACTCAAAATATAAAGGTTACTGTTGCTCAGACCCCAGAACCACAAAAATCTACATGACTCGGCGTCCCTATTCAATTAAGATGTTTTTCATTTAGTGACAATGTACCTACTCCAAATGAAGCAACACTTATCTTCTGCAATTATGATAATTTCATACCTTTTCAAACTGAAACACCTAACCCATCATCACCTAATTCTCCACCAAACTGTTGCTCAGACCCCAGAACCACAAAAATCTACATGACTCGGCCTCCCTATTCAATTAAGATGTTTTTCATTTAGTGAAAATGTACCTACTCCAAATGAAGCAACACTTATCTTCTGCAATTATGATAATTTCATACCTTTTCAAACTGAAACACCTAACCCATCATCACCTAATTCTCCACCAAACTTTCATACTTAACCACTAAACCATGTGTAATCTATCCCACCTTCACCCACGCCCATCATAAACGGCCGAATCAAACTCTTTCGCAAATCATAACCCAACCCAATTTAATCAAGCATAAACTTACTCCTACTATAAACCAACCTCTCATGTTCTGTCACACCCTAACCACTGTGGTCAACACCACGAGGATGGGACTTCATAAATCAAGAGCACACAAATACCAAATGACTCTACATGAGTTTTTCATAATATGTTGTCATGTCAATTTTGAAAGCCCGTTGAAAACAAATGCAAAAAAAAAGTTTACAATATGAAATGTTTAAAATAGTGCGGAAGCATAAGTGTAAATATTGATTCATAATATCCCATGACATGACTAGAGAAAACAGACACATGTGTGAGTAGTGATTCCTATCATGTGTGTGCCCAATATGATCACCTAATTACCTGAGAAAACATGTTTAAAAACGAGTCAACAATAATGTTGGTGAATCCACAGGTTTAAAAAAGTATAAAAATGGACACGATGGAAAAATAGTTTCTATGGTTTACACTACGTTGTTACTTTACGTGACTGTGTTGGACGGCAAAATAATAATTGCTGCCATTAGTCACTAGAACCGACACTTGATTAGAAAAGGTGGTTGCTTATGCTTCTAGACAGTTGAAGACCCATGAAGTTAGATATCCTACTAATGATCTTGAATTAGTAGCAGTGGTGTTTGCCTTAAAAATTTGGAGGCACTATTTATATGGTGTTAAATGCACCATTGACACTGTTTATAAGAGTTTGAAATACTTCCTTGATCAGAAGGAATTAAACATGAGACAAAGACGGTGGTTGGAGCTTATCAAGGTTTATGACTATGAGATTCACTATCATCCTGGCAAGGCAAATGTCTTGGCGGATGCGTTGAGTAAAAAAATGGATTACACTCGTATCATGGTGAAGTCCATGAGGCTAGTGGTGGCATCAAGAATACTTGAAAGTTAGATAAGAATGCACAAGTTGAAGCCGTAAAGGAAGAAAATTGGTGAAAAGAACGAATCATGGGGGCGGTAAAAGACCTTATCGACGGTGATGATGGCCTTAAATATCGATTCGGTAGAGTTTAGGTTCCTATTACTTGTGGAAGTCAAGGATGTTTTGTTGGACGAGGCTCATAAGTCTCGTTACTCAGTCCATTCAGGTGATACTAAGATATAGCACGATTTAAAACACGATTATTGGTGGCCCGAGATGAAAAGGGATATTGTAAAATATGCGGACAGGTGCCTAACTTGTCTTCAAGTCAAGACTGGGCACAAAAAGCCCTATGAAAAGTTACAACCGCTTGACATACTAATGTGGAAGTGGAAACATATCACAATGGATCTACTTACCGAATTTCCAAAAACAGTAAGGGGATTCGATTGTATTTGGGTAGTGGTGGATAGACTAATGAAGAGTGCTCATTTTATACAAATCCAGGAGTCCTACTCTTCGCAAAAGGTGTCAGATGTGTTCTGGCTAAATAGAGAGAGAGACCCAAAAGCTGAAAAACTCTTTGTGAAAATGGCCTTATCGCGCCACATGATAGCCAAGTTGAGGTTGGTCACGACAGGCGACATCTATCGCGACACACGATAGGTTCACACTTGGACCCTCGCGATACGCGAGGGTTCCCAGGTCTGCACATTTTCCTAATGTTTTGTTGTTGTTAACTGTTGGAGATCATAATGAGTTGTAGTGGGATTATGTCACAATTACTAATGTATTGCTGGTGTTGTGATAGACAAGGAGTACGTAAATAGGAAGCGAAGTGTGGAATCAAGCTTGAGTTTTGAAGAACCCAAACATTTATTGAAATCATTTTTTGAATTGTCACTTAACTAACAATTTTAATGTCCGGTTGCTTAATTTATGGTTGTAATGGGTTACGTAGTTAACCCTTTTTATGAATTCATGGTGATGAATTTATGTAAATGTTGTTTTTAAATTAAAAAAAAAAAATTGGGATCTATTTTGCAAATGTTTTAATAACTCTTTAAAATTGTATGGGTGGTACACCACCCCAAACTGAAAGTCAAAAAGATATATAGCCATCTCCTTCCTGATACCCCTCATGGCTACCTTACATACCACTCTCCTCCAAATTGCACCCATGACAATAGGTCTAGTCCTATGTCCGGTTTGAGAAGCATGCTAATGGGGGCAGACGCCACAAACTTCGCAACCCAAACATAGATTAACCACCACAGAATAACCTCAAACAACCAAACGACAACGATAGACCCCTCTCCACAAAGAGCGTTCACAATGTGTTGGGCTCTCAGACCGTCTCTCCCACAAGAGGTCGTTTTGGGAAAACTTTAACCGCAACAATGAAACGCTCATTTGTCACTTTCCGCAAACATTGTTTAACATTAAAACACCCAACATTATTATCAGCCAGTAGGGACAACCTCTTCCCTAGACGAGGCCCCCCCATGGTATTATAGTGTGAAAGGATATTTTGTTTTGCTATTTTCTGATCATAACTTAAGGCCGATATTAAGGGTACATTAATTAACCTAATTGAAAAAGGAAAACATTTCCTTGGACACATGCATGTTTGAATAAAATACTACAACGAATAAAATCATTGTCATCTCGATTGCCAGGAATTACGAGAGACTACGACCCGCAACATCAAATCCAAATCGAACTACTGAAAGCAGCCACAGTGGGTCCGAACACAACAGTCCCGACAACGCGTCAATTCCTAGACAACTGGCCTAACAATATTTGACAATATTGTTATGTCATACGTGACCTCCATTCAACTACTTTTCTAGAAACCCAGCCGCCCCAAAATCCATGCATTAATTCATTGTTTTCATGTATGCTTTTCTAGAAGCACGGCATATAAAATTACACTTATTCCGGCCTATCTCTTCTTTAGATTTATAGATCTAGTCATCTCCATTTGTCTCATAGTTACAACTTACAAATCAAAACTAGTTATATATATATATTGTCAACAAACATAGTTGATCAAGATTCAAAACTCCAACATTTTACCACCATAATCATCCATCCTTGAAGGTTTTACACATGGCCGAAGATCGATACGACATTCCAACACAAGACTCACAAGACTCGGACTACGAAGATGATCAAGCAATCGACACTCTTTCTCTTTCGGATTTTATGATATACGACAATAATGGCCATCCACAAGACTTTTATCGACTAAACGACCCAATGGATTATGATGATGATGAGTTTGAGTTCTCTAGTGAGCTTTTGAAGACCTCAGTGAACAACAATACTATTGTTTTCTGTGGGAAGATCATTCCTTACAAAGAAACGACTACTGTTTCTCAAAACACTCCTCGGAAGCTCGAAAGCAAAACATCCCACAAACAAAGATGGAGGTTTGCTAGGTTTTTCAAGAAAGCAAGTAAATCTAAATCTAATACATATTCTGAAAAACTTGATTTGAATTACCAAGTGCCAATTAGGAGGGTATCCATCTTGGCTTCGGCGACCAGGCCAAGATGGTACTTGTTTATGTTCGGGATTGGATCGAGTAGTTTTTCTGCACAAATGCATATTAGAGACTTGAAGAAACGACAGACGTCCATTAGGAATAAAGATAGGAAGGATCATAAGAAAACCGGTGGCAATGATAATCGAGTCGGGTCTTGGAGACTTGTGAGGTTGTTGGGTTGCGGCAGTGGCGGTGGTCGTGGCCATGGTGGTGATAGCCATCATCCGAATGCCATCGAGAAATTGGAATGAGATAATTAGGTCAACAAGCATGGTGTGTAATGTGTCATCTTACGGTTAAACTTATTTATGGGGCATGTGTTGAATAGAGAATGTTCCGTTTGTATTTATTTTATTTTTTTAAATTTATAGTATGCTTTTTAAGTATGGGATGTCTATCATAACATGAATATACAACTTAAAGATAGACCGACACTAAAAAAAATTAACGTTATAAAATGTATATGATCACAAGGCTCAGATCAGTAAAGTAATTCAAGGATGAACTCATAATGAGTGAAATTATACAATTTAGGTATTAGATATATGACTTTCATAAATATAATAAAAATGGTTAAAAATAATTTCTTATATTTAAATTATTTTTGACTTTCATAATTAATGTTATTATTAAATTTCAATCATTATTAAATGTATTGTCTAATTTTTTTATTAAAAAACTATTATACTCTTTAAAATCATAAAGTTTAATATAAAAAGAAAACCCGATGATACTCAAATATATTATATATTATTATAATATTATAATATAGTATAAATAATTAAATCTTGTAATTTAGTTACTTTCCTTTTCGTTTGTTTCCTAATAGAAAGTTCCCAGTTACAAATAGTTTAGTTATATATATATGTCGGCAAAATGAACATTTCTTGGGAATTTTGGAGAGACTTTTGTTTTGTATTATGATGATTTATTTCTTTTGGTGACCCTATTGTTCTTGATGATGTAAACTTTCCACCTTCTGGGTGGTTTTTTTTTTGTATATATATAATTTTGTTGGAAGTTCAAAAAAAATATATGTATATATGTCTGGCAACTAACTTTATTGTTTGAAGATGTAATGGTGTGAGGTTAAAGTGATAAACCTAAAAATATGTGAAAAACATAAATCTAACTCACACGTGTAAAAGCATGAGTTTGGCGCTTCCGTGAAATTTGTTTATCCAAACATAACAAACAAATTGTGGATAAGATGTAAAAGGGTTGTATAATGGTTATGATGAAGTTGCAAACATGATAACGAGTTCAAATTTTATATGATTTCGATGCAATAGTTGGATAAAATTGGCGGAAACGGCATAAGAAAGCCCTCTTTTTACATGCATGCACATAAATTTAAAGAATTCCATGAGCGAGAAATCGGCCGAGTTTAGTGTCTTTTCTATAAACTCCTCTTTTTTTCCTATAGAACTTTGTTGAAAAATTTGGTTTTCATTTTCATAAAAAAAATGCGATCCAAATAAGTCTTAATAAAATTAGAGCAAAGTGGAGAGCATGTAAAGTTGTGGAAAAACATCATCTTGATCCCGCTTACAGCCGTCTCAAAGACCTATATGGTGCCATCATCAATATATTCTAATGAATTGTTTTTTAATCATATTCCTCTCATTTGTTATATGGTAACAGAGCCTCAAGAGACTCTTACGAGTCTCCTAAAAAAATTGACTTCTTCCACCATTCAATCCTTAGCCTTCAACACGGTTACACCGATCACTGCCGCCACACACTTTCCTATCAAGTTAAACTCATAGAATTATCCGGTACGGAGGAAACAAGTCTCTTCACACTTATAGGGCTTGATCTCGATCGCTTCATCTCAAGCACCACCAAAAAAACCGATTCTATTTCTTGACAAAGCGGAGACCAACACCAAAAGTTCAGCCTATGGTACCGGCCAGACCAAACACTCTTCGGGGCTATACTTGAAAGTTGCTCAGACTCCATTCAACCCTAAAGGGGTCTCGTAGCATTACCGAGTACCTGCAAGAGATGCACACCATCGCTGACGACTTAGCTCTTGTGCAATGCCCCATCGATAAAGAGGATTTGATGGTCCACATACATACTTGCCTAACTCGGTGATGACTTCAATAACATCACTACCGCTCTAAAGGTACTTAAAAAAATCTGTTGAAATATCATGTTAGTTTATATTTCAATTCGTTAGTTGTAATGTGTTTCTAATAGTTTGTTATTTTCTATTTCATGTTATCTGGGCTTCTACTAATGGGCTGCAAGCTGGTGGACTTCTACTAATGGGCTGGAAGCTGGGAGATCTCGTGTTTAGAGGTCCGGTTCGTTAACTGGGTATAAAGGTGGATGTGTGAAGCTGTTAGGGTTATGAACCCCAAACGAGTCATAGAGCCGCTCTCGGTTTCTCGCTGATTTTCTCTCTTCGTAATTCTTCAAGTTTGCTTGACTGATCTGAGGAGATTCAGCTATTCGCTGAATCTGATTTCGTTGTTCTCGTAGATCGTAGTGGCAATCGAAGAGTTGTTGAGTCGTTGTATTGATTTAGGGTTTCTGTTAGTTTGGGTCTGATCGACTGTGTAGTTGTTGTTCATCAGATTTTGAATGCCAATCTCGGAGTTCTTTCTTTAGTTGTTCGATTTGTTCATTTTTACATGGTATCAGAGCTTTATGCTCTTGATTCGTGGTCATTCATCTCTCTGAAAACCCTAGGATCTAGATCTGAGGGTTTATTTCGCGTCTCCGACGCTTGATCTGCAACTCTGGTTGTAATCTTCTGATTGAGTGTTTCTCGTTCTGGTAACGGCGATTTGACTCCACACGGCACGTAAATCTGTGATCACTGGTGTCGGTGGTTGTAGTCGGGTTTCCGTCACTGTGTTACGAGATCTGTGGTAACCGTTGTGCAAAGGTTGTGCCGCCTGTATTGGGTTGTTTGATCGAGACGTGAAGGAGCGCTCTCTTAGATCTGGAACCGGGCTGGAAGAAGGTGACCAGTGTGACCAACGTGCCTGTCGGTGCAAAGAGTGAAGCTGCTGCTGCTGTGCTGATCGCTTCTTCCGTAACCCTAAGTGAAGGTTGCGAAAAGCGATCTTGAAACCCTAACTTGGGGTTCTTTCTGGTGAGATTGTTCCCTGCTTCTTGTACTTTAATTTCGTAGTGTAAGTACAGTGCAGGCCTGTTGATACCTGTTGCATGCTGTATCGGGGCAGTCAATCCCGATCTTTGGTGTTTAATTGTCGTTACTTGTGTGTGTGGCTGTGTTCATATTATCTGTGATCCTGGTTTTCTTGTTGTGTTAAAATGGGAGATAATAATCCTTTTGCCACTTTGGTCAGCAAAATCGATGCTGGTGATCCTTTATACTTACACCCTAGTGATTCTAGTGTTTTGACAATTATTAATATCAAACTTAAAGGGACAGAGAATTACAGGGTATGGGCTAATGCAATGAAACTGGCTTTAAAAGTAAAAAACAAATATGGGTTCATTGATGGTACTTGTGTTCCTGATGAGGATGATGAAGTTTTGATTAACCAGTGGGATAGATGTAATTCTGTTGTTCTAACTTGGTTGTTAAATTCTGTGGTTGATGATTTGATATGGGACAGGTCTATTCTAGTTTAGCCTCTGATGTATGGAAGGAGTTAAAGGATACTTATGATAAGGTTGATGGCTCAGTTGTCTTCAACCTTTATCAAAAGATTAACTCCTTCACCCAGAATGATCTAAGTGTGTCTGAATATTATCACAAGTTAAATGTTATGTGGAAAGATATGGATCAAATTTTGCAATTACCTATGTGTACATGTGAGGCCTCAAAACAATTTAATGATTTCACTAGACTAATAAAGTTGATGCAGTTTTTAATGGGACTTGATAATAATTACCAGTCTGTAAGGTCTAATTTGCTTATCAAGGATGAATTACCAACTGTCAAAGAAGCTTTTGCAATAATTTCAAGAGAGGAGTCTCTTAGGAACTCTGATTCCCTTAAGACCCCTTCTCAAACTGTTGGTTTTAATTCTAAATCAGGACAAAATTTTGATTTCAAGCGAAAGTCTGTTAAAAATCAGAATTCATCCTTGAGATGTTCTCATTGTAATAAGACTGGTCATTCTGTTGACAAGTGTTTTGAGATAATAGGCTATCCTAGTTGGATGAAACCTAGGTCTAATAGCGGTAAAAAACCTGTCTCTAATAATTGCTTTGTTCCTGATTCATGTGAGGAAAATAAAATGCACTCAACTGGGAATTTAACTTCGGAACAGTTTTCTAAACTTCTGAGTCTTCTTAATGAAAAATCCATGGATGTTGGACAATGTTCACACTCTGCTGGTATGTTTAGTACTAGTGTTTGTCACAATAGTTCTGGGTCATATACTTATGTTTTTAACAGTTCTAATAGCATGTTCAATAATAAATGGATTGTTGACTCGGGCGCGAATCAACACATGGTTATGTCAGAAGATGGCATAATCAATCCTGTTGATGTATCTGATTTAAATATGAAAGTAAAGCATCCAAATGGAACAAGTGCTTTAGTAACTAAAATTGGTAATCTAAAGTTACATGACAAAGTTATGCTGTCAGATGTGTTTGTTGTCCCAGATTATTGTGTCAATTTGTTATCTGTGTATAAACTTGCTAGGGACTCTAAGTTGTCTGTTTTGTTTGATGAGAATTCATGTAATATTCAGGATTCTGTCACAAGGAAAGTCCTGGTGACTGGTAGACAACTTGATGGCCTGTATTTCTGTAATAGTTCTTCTAGTTTACCTGATATTGCTTCTGCTGGACTGAATCACCTGTGGCATGCTAGGTTAGGACATCCATCTGAAGTTGTGTTAACTATCTTGAAACCTGTTTTGAAAATTAAATCTGATGCCTCTGGTTCTGTTTGTGAAATTTGCCATAAGGCAAAACAACATAGAGAGCCGTTTCCCTTGAGTGATCATAAGTCAACTAAAATTGGTGAGCTAGTTCATCTTGATGTTTGGGGATCCTATAGGATTCCTAGTAAAGAGGGGTTCAAGTATTTCTTAACTATTGTTGATGACTACTCAAGGGCGGTATGGGTATATCTCATGAAGAGTAAAAGTGAAGTGTTTTCTAATATTGCAAACTTTGTTATGTTAGTTAAAACTCAGTTTGGTACAAGTGTTAAAGTGTTAAGGTATTTGAAAAATGCTCCTGGTAAAGGAATTTTGATAAAAAAAGGATTCTGACTTTACACTAAAGGCTTATGCTGATTCGGATTGGGCTAAGTGTGTTGTGTCACGAAAATCTACTACTGGATTTTGTGTCAAATTTGGGAGTTCTCTTGTCTCTTGGAAAAGTAAAAAGCAGTCAACCATCTCTAGATCTACTGCTGAAGCAGAATTTAGGTCGATGTGTGCTGCTACATGTGAATTAATGTGGATATTGAATCTGCTCAAAGAATTACAAGTTAGTGTTCATGTTCCTGTTAAGTTGTTTTGTGATAACAGTGCAGCTTTGGCTATTGCAACTAACCCTGTTTTCCATGAGAAAACAAAACACTTTGAGGTTGATCTGTTCTTTTTAAGGGAGAAAATATCTAAAGGTGTCATTGAAACAATGGGTATCTCGTCAGCAAAACAGCTTGCTGATGTTTTTACGAAGGGATTGATGGTGGCTGCTCATAATCAGCTTTGTACGCAGCTGGGAATGTTTGATCCTTTCCAACCATCAAATTGAGAGGGGGTGTTGAAATATCATGTTAGTTTATATTTCAATTCGTTAGTTGTAATGTGTTTCTAATAGTTTGTTATTTTCTATTTCATGTTATCTGGGCTTCTACTAATGGGCTGCAAGCTGGTGGACTTCTACTAATGGGCTGGAAGCTGGGAGATCTCGTGTTTAGAGGCCCGGTTCGTTAACTGGGTATAAAGGTGGATGTGTGAAGCTGTTAGGGTTATGAACCCCAAACGAGTCATAGAGCCGCTCTCGGTTTCTCGCTGATTTTCTCTCTTCGTAATTCTTCAAGTTTGCTTGACTGATCTGAGGAGATTCAGCTATTCGCTGAATCTGATTTCGTTGTTCTCGTAGATCGTAGTGGCAATCGAAGAGTTGTTGAGTCGTTGTATTGATTTAGGGTTTCTGTTAGTTTGGGTCTGATCGACTGTGTAGTTGTTGTTCATCAGATTTTGAATGCCAATCTCGGAGTTCTTTCTTTAGTTGTTCGATTTGTTCATTTTTACAAAATCCTATATCGTACCCGGCTCTTTTTAACAAGCTTGTTGATTTTGAACGCATGCTTAAAGGAGGCCGAACCCGTCCCCTCTTCTAGCATTACGATAGTTAATTAAACCACCCAAGCCAATCACCTCCAAAACTCCAGCACCGCTACCAACTGAACCAATCGGTTCTCCTGAGCAACGGTCCTCTTATTAATCCAATCGAAACAGTGGCTCAAATTAGAATGGCTCAAATTGGACAAATCTATTTTACAATTTTTGCAATATCTCTGGACATGAAGTGATGAAACCCATGAATGCCGCAAACTCAATCGATTCCACAAACAAAATAACATTACGTACTGTCTCACACCCAACTGCATGGGCTTCTACCCTCAACTCTACTCAATCTCAATCCACGCCTCCTTCTAATGCTTGAATGTTCGATAGTGGAGCTTCAAGCCATGTTACCTATGACCGCTCCTCGCTTCAATCTCTCTCGGAATATGGTGGCCGCTCCTCGCTTCAATCTCTCTCGGAATATGGTGGGTCCGATGAAATAATAATCGAGGATGGTGCATGTCTACCCATATCACATTTGGGCAAAACCCAACTTCACACACCCACTCGCTCTTTGTCTTTAAAAACCGTTTAATATGCTCCTCAATTACAGAACAACCTTATTTCGGTTGCCTAATGCGGGGAGAGAACATCTATGACACCTAACTCTACCAACTCAACTCCTCCATCACAATCTCGCTTCTCAATTGACACCACAAGCTTGGTCATCCTTCCTTTCAAGTTTTCAAGACTTTTACTAAAATTTTAGGAATGAATTACAGATCATTGCCTAGTTCAAACTTTTTATTGTGAATCTTCCATAAATAAAATCCACAGATTACCCTTTGGACCAAATTCTTTTAATGTTACAAAACCATTGCAATTGTTAATTCTGATTTGTGGGGTCCGGTTGAATAATCAATTGATGGGTTAGTGTATGTAGTTTTTGTTGATTATTTATCCAAATACACGTGTACCCCATGAAACGCAAATCGGACGTTTCTTAACTGTTTCCTCAATTCAAAACTTTAGTTGAGAAACTTTTCTAAACACCTCTGATCTTGATTTTACCGACAACAGTGGCGAATATCAAGGTCTCTCACCCTACCTTCAAACCCAATGTATCTCTCAGTTCACTACAACCCCTCATACACTGAACAAAATGGTGTGGCCGAGCGACGTCATTGTCATATTGTTGAAACGGGTCTAGTTCTCCTCTACTTTGCCCGTTTTCCAACTAAATACTAATCTCATGTTTTTCAAACGGCTTTCTACCTAATTAACCATTTACCCAAACCCATACTTGACAATTAACGTCCCTTCACCATTCTCTACAAAAAACCACCCTCCTACGCAAAACTTAAACCTTTTGGTTGCTTATGCTACATGTGACTCCGTCCCTACACTACCTCCAAACTCCAACCTCGGTCCTCTCCATATCTATTTCTTGCTACTCTATCTCAAAATCTGCGTACAAATTCTTTGACACTCAAACACATTGTCTCTATCACTCTTGGCATGTCAAGTTTATTGGTTTGACAGTAATCGATCTATTGGTTTGACAGTCTGCCTGACTTGACCGGTAATTGGCGTCGGTTATTGGAAGCCTAAATGTCGATGGTTTGATTACGTTGTATTATATGCTCTATTTCATTATTTGTTTTTCATACTGTTCGGAACTATCACTTGACACATGGATCACATGCTTTACCCAAATGCTATACCAAAAACAATGTTTACTGATGTCCTGAATTTGGTTGATAAAAATAACTAAAAGTAAACCTCACCTAGACACACCTAATTAAAACCCAGAAAACCTAAAACTAGACTGAGTGATAACGGTTTGTCGTGACCGTTACAAATCCCCAACTTAATTTAGATTTGTATTAGTAGTAAGCTAGGGTATCGAACCAAGGGAATTTATGGTTATTTGCTAATTGACTGGATTACTAATTAAATTAAACCTAAATTACTTAAACCTAATTTGCTGAAACTGAAAAAGGTGGCACTTAGTTGTTTTGATTAAATTTGACTTAAACTAACAAACTACTGGATAACAAGACCAAAATTACTAATCTTATCACTAATTGAATTATCTGATGATAACAAAGGTAACCACTTTAGGATTCAGGTTGTTAGGTAACTAGTTTATCACTTCGGGTTTCTATTCTGGAAATTACATAGACATAACCGTATTCAGTTTGATTAACCTAATTACTAGTTACCACGTACTTGCTTAGGATAGTCCTAGAGCTATGCTTAGAAAGGTAGTCCGGGAGCGGGGGGCGCATACGATAATAACAAGCTAAGATTCAATGAGTGTCACAATCTCAAAATCTCATCCATAACATAAAAACCCTAGTTTCAAAACTACCCTAACTAACCCTTCACCCAAAGTAGTCACGAAGGAATTAGCTGGACATCGTAATCAAAGCAATAACAAGTTCAATAATGAAAAACATGAAAACAAACCAAGATCAATGACAACCGGATGCTTTGGTTCTTGAATCTTCAGAGGAAAATCGCCCAAAATCGCCTAGAGAGAAACCCAAATTCGAAGTCTATCTAAAAACCAACAACCCTAAGTCTTTAAAACAAAAATCTCAAAATTTCCGAATCTGCGCACCCCTCGCGGGTCTTGACAGATTTTTGTATATGTCTCACGACCCTCGAGGGATCCCGCTGCTCGATATTTTCTCCTTAACACGCGTCGGGTCTCGATAGAAATTGCTATAAGTGTCGCGACCCTCGAGGCTTCCTGCAACCAGATTTTTTCTTTAATTCTTTAAAACGCTCGTTTTTCACCATTTCTTGATCGTTCTTGACAAACACAAAACTAACAAAAGTGACGTGATTCTAGAGTGATTAAAGCAATAAAAATTAGAAGTTAAATATATCAAATCTCATAAAATACAATCCCATCACATCCCCACACTTATCTTTTTTCGTCCCTGAAAAGAAAACTACAATGGAATCACAATCGGGAAACCATTTTCAAAATCATCCACTTTTCAAATTATCAACCGTTTCAATTCCACATTCCAAAATGTAATCACATAGACTAACTGCAATTACCGATATTTCGGTCCGACTAAACCCAACCACTGACCTTTGGGCCCCCAAGGTGTTTATAAATTACCAATCAATTGTATCAGTCTACCTATGTGTCCCACATTAAGAAAGTTCAAGATTAATCTTCTCCTGAATCAAATTCAGTCAAAGTAAAGGGTAATTAAGATGATATATTTAAATTTTCCCCACCCTCTTTAAATTAGATGCTCATATATCCCAAGAATAGTGGATTTAATGGATGGTGAAGTTTTTGAGCATTTATTTCTCTAATCTATTTTTTTTTATTTTTATTAATTTTATTTTTTTCACATTTTTTTTCATTTTTTTTATAATTGGTTAATTTTAACTATGATTACCAACGAACATCATCAGAGGTACTCTTTGCGAGATGCTATCCCCAAACTCGTACATGAGTATTTTGCTCGCGAGATCCAGAACATCATCAGAGGCACTCATCACGGTATGCTATCCTTAGTTTGTACATGAGTATTTTGTCCCTTCACTCCTATAGTTATTAGTCATTTTATTACCTAAAATGCTCAAAGATGGAAAGATGAGGCGCCATTATTTCTTGGATTTTCTTTCGCAAAATGATCATAATGTGCCGGGTTATTCTAAGGACATATAAGTCTCTAATTTAAAGTGGTCTTTTTCCTCTTAATCATCAGTTTCAATCTCCCTATCACCCCTAAAATGGGAAGCCACTAACAGACTGATATTATTACATATTTATACAACAATAAACACAATGGGCAATTTAAGCTATTCCTATGTCAGTTGGGCCTACCGACACATCAAGATTAGATACGTTTTCCATTCTCTCTCTTCCTACCACTTTTCCCTTTTCTTTCTCTATTTTTATTTTTAAAAACCGATTCCCAATTGTACTATCATTTTCCATGATATTGCAAGTTAATCCAAAGACATTTTAAAAAATTTACAATTTTTTTTTGGATTTTTTTTTCAAAAATATATAAATTTAAACACACTAAAAGGAAACACGAAACGTGTTATTCCCCTCCCCGCACTTGAGTGACACATTGTCCTCAATGTGTACAAAGAAACAACAAAAAATAAATAAGACTAAAAAATAAATAAGACTAAAAAATAAATAAAAGTCGAA
The DNA here is from genome assembly GCA_039602395.1 of Deinandra increscens subsp. villosa. Lineage (NCBI taxonomy): Eukaryota > Viridiplantae > Streptophyta > Magnoliopsida > Asterales > Asteraceae > Deinandra > Deinandra increscens. The sequence continues at coordinate 3,740,363 of JBCNJP010000018.1, read as the reverse complement.
AACGTACCTGAAGCAAGTAAATTGAAAATAAAGCAAAAGTCGAACTGACCACGTTGTCGCGAGTCGCGACACTTCACATGAGATCCCTCTCGTGTCGCGAGGGACGGGTTGAGACAGAAAGTTTCCCCAATTTTTGGGTACTTAGAAAAATTTTCAATGTGATCACAACACTTAAATCATGTTTACACATACCTGGAAGCTCGAATTTACTCAAAATCGCATCACCACAACCGATTCGAAACCTAAAAACACACCAAAACACACAGAAAACACACAAAAAATAAAAGAAATAAATAAAAACTCACTGTTGGGTTTCTTCCCAAGTAGCGCTAAGTTTATGGTCTTCAGCCAGACCATACCTGATTTGATCACGGTGGCTTCATTCCACATTTTCCGACCACGTTACCGATAAACGCCTGGTGGTTCACACGTCTTTTCAGTTTCTTCACTTCTTTCAACCCACATTTGTCAAGCACATTACCGAAGAATGCTCGGTAATTCACACGTCTCTTAATTTTTCTTTTCAAATTCAACATGTGAAAGATATTAAATTAAAAATTAAAGGAAAATTAATCATGGATTGAACACTTACCTTTAGAATTTCCCACGTGTGCTCTATAATTGATATATCGCATCCAAGCTTGCACTTGCACACGTGGCACATCCAGATCATCACTGTGGAGTTTTTTCTTGATTGCTATTTGCCCAACATTATCCTCGACAGCTTTCCTCTTTTTTACCAGTTTTTCTTCATTTACCTGCACAATAAATAAAGAATAAAAATTAGAAGTACCTGTCGGGATCTCAACCTCTTGCTCATCAACTACATCTTCAACCACGCTCTCATAACCCACTTGTTCCACATCACTCACAACCACTAATTCTACTTCCTCAACAACCTCAACCTCTGAAGGGACCTCTTCTCGCTCAACCTCCTCAATCACAACATTAGTCGCCTCCCAAACTTCTTCTTCTTTGGGTGGTTGCTCCCATGATTCGATTTCTTGATTGGCCATGTCTTCCGCCAGTTGTGCCACTTGCTTTGACAATGCCTCGTGCCTCTCTTCTTGGATATCAAATTTTTTCTCTATTCTCTTTAGGGCCTCCAGAATTTCACTGAGTTGAGCACTAACTTCTTCCCTTTGATCCTGCTGTGGGTCCACATAATCACATGAAGCTTCTTGGTGGTCACCCTGATGGTAACCTTGATTAGACATGAATGCTTCATACCTACCATCATAGTACTCTTGTTGCTCATATTGGGGATATACTTGGTCAAAATGATCAAATTCCTGTTGAGCCTCATATGCCGGTTGAGAGTAACTATTCCCATATCTATCCTCATATCCTGCAAATGATGTAAAGTTAGAATTATAATTATTATTAGAATAAACATCATAATTTAAATAATTAGAATTCCTGGATTGGGAATATCCTTGACTGTACGAATTCCTGGATTGGGAATATCCCTGACTGTACGACTGAGATCCCTGATATTGATTTTATGATAGTGGATCGTCATACTCCTCCTCATCTTCCGGGTCCTCGACAATCCTGATCCCGTAAGGCAGTCTTGATGATATTATAGCATTTATCTTCCCTTACCATTTCTGCAAACAATCACAAACACGAAACCAATTGCGTAGCTCTGATCTAATTGATAAAATAACGCACTTAATCGATGACTAGCAATCCGGACAATTTTTATGAATTTTTTTCTTCTCCGAAATTAAACGAAACTAATAAAAATTAAAAATAGCAGAAAAATTAAAAATCTTTTTAGTTTTTCTTATGACTAGAAAAGCAAAATTAAAATTGCAGGAACAAAAAAAAATTTTTTTTTTTGGGTTTTTTTTTAGTTTTTAGAAAAAAACGAACAAAACAAGAAATTAACAAAAAAAAATCACTAACAAGCGCACGTACTCCCCGGCAACGGCGCCAATTTGATAACGGTTTGTCGTGACCGTTATAAATCCCCAACTTAATTTAGATTTGTAGTAGTAGTAAGCTAGGGTATCGAACCAAGGGAATCTATGGTTATTTGCTAATTGACTGGATTACTAATTAAATTAAACGTAAATTACTTAAACCTAATTTGCTGAAATTGAAAAAGGTGCCACTTAGCTGTTTTGATTGAATTTGACTTAATCTAACAAACTACTGGATAACAAGACCAAAATTACTAAACTTATCACTAATTGAATTATCTGATGATGACAAAGGTAACCACTTTAGGATTCAGGTTGTTAGGTAACTAGTTTATCACTTCGGGTTTCTATTCTGGAAATTACATAGACATAACCGTATTCTGTTTGATTAACCTAATTACTAGTTACCACGTACTTGCTTAGGATAGTCCTAGAGCTATGCTTAGAAAGGTAGTCCGGGAGCGGGGGGCGGATACGATAATAATAAGCAATCGATTAAAACAGACAAACACTAAGATTCAATGAGTGTCACAATCTCAAAATCTCATCCATAACATAAAAACCCTAGTTTCAAAACTACCCTAACTAACCCTTCACCCAAAGTAGTAACGAAGGAATCAACCGGACATCGTAATCAAAGCAATAACAAGTTCAATAATGAAAAACATGAAAACAAACCAAGATCAATGACAACCGGATGCTTTGGTTCTTAAATCTTCAGAGGAAAATCGCCCAATATCGCCTAGAGAGAAACCCAAATTCGAAGTCTATCTAAAAACCAACAACCCTAAGTCTTTAAAACAAAAATCTCAAAATTTCCGGATCCGCGCACCCCTCGCGGGTCTCGCCAGATTTGTGTATATGTCTCACGACCCTCGAGGGATCCCGCTGCTCGATATTTTCTTCTTAACACGCGTCAGGTCTCGACAGAAATTGCTATAAGTGTCCGACCCTCGAGGCTTCCTGCAACCATATTTTTTCTTTAATTCTTTAAAACGCTCGTTTTTCACCATTTCTTGATCGTTCCTGACAAACACAAAACTAACAGAAGTGACGCGATTCTAGAGTGATTAAAGCAATAAAAATTAGAAGTTAAATATATCAAATCTCAGAAAAAACATCCCATCACTTAGCCAACAAGCAAGTGTACCTATGGACTATAGAATAGATTGCGAAAGACCGGGGTTGAACCGACACTGTGAACAAAATCTAAACCCTTAAATGTGAAATTGATTATTTGGAAATGTGAAAATTAGTTTTTAGTTGAGAATTTAAATACTACTTTACTGAAATTAAAATTTACTAAATTAAAATTAACTAATAACTAAGTCTTACTAAAAATGGAAATTACAAAAAATAGAAAGTAAACTACCAGAAGTAAGAAACTTAAGACGAAACCAGATATCCCAGACCTAGAATCCTAATTAATGCTAACAACTTCACTCGACTGTGACAATTACAACAGAAATCATGATCTTAGCTACAACCTTTAAAAACCCTTAATGGACCCCAAATCACTCTCCGGGTGTGATGTAATTATTGGGAATCTACGACTCGTTCATGGAAAAAATTAATCTTGTCGATTTATGTAACACCCCAAAATTACATAAATTTAATTAATACGTGTGCTATATATGTTAAGTAGCTAAGACTTATATTAATGTAAATTACAGGTTGGTAAATGGATAAAAGGTAACGATTTGCAAATGCTACACGTGTTTGTGTGATAGATACATATGATATATGTGTTAGATAGCTAAATGTATGAAAAATGCATGTTTACCCTTTAGCGGGTAATAAATTGATAAAAAGTAGCGTTATACGTATGTTGATAAAATGAGATATGGAAATATAATAGATATGTATTTTATAACCATGATAAGTTATATACATGATATTAGAATGAAATACGTGTTTAGAAGTTAATATGATAGGAATAAATGATAACCATACATTTTACGCGATTGTGTTATGTTAGGTATATTTGTAAGTATATACCTATATATATTCTAATAACATAAATGCATGTAATATATTCATTTGATGAATATATACGTGGGAATACGTCTTCGAATAGTTAAACGCATGAGAAATAGATAAGAATGTATCCTTACGTTAAACGGATTGTTAAAATAAATAAATACATAACGTATACGAGTATTATACGTGTTTATATTTATTATACATATCCCGAGGCTTAGAAAATATTATAAATATATACTAACATGAGTTGGAACATGAAATGATAAGTATATGAAAGTAGAGGGGCTAAAAAATAAATTAATGGAATATATGTAAAAATATATAAATATATACGTATGTATATAAACATTATCAAACATATCCCGAGCCCTAAAAATATTAGAAATATGTCCCATAATGTTTTGCTACATAAAATAATAAAACTATAACAGTTCAGGGGGCTAAAATGCATAAAATAAAAGTTTAAGGGCTAATTATGCAAACAACAAGATTCTGGCCGGAAATAGTGTGTCTCGCGTATCACTTAGCCCAGACCCATACCTGGCGCGATACACGTAAGAGGCAGCTATAGCAGAATTATTCTCGGTCGTGAAAATGGCCACGTTTAAGAACTTGCAGAGCAAGATTAGCTCGATTTGTGGCAGAATTCGATGGTTAGTCACTTAGGGACGCGTAAGGGACTTAAGGCGCACCATTTGCATATAAATAGGGCCTCAAATTCGGCTTTAAAACTCGCCAATTCACTCAAACAAACCCGAAAAACCCTAAAAACCCACCAGAACTTCGTCGGAGCAATATGAGCAAACGGTGAGGAATCGAGAGCTGAAATTTTGCAGTCGCCCTTTATTTGGTATGATCTAAAATAACCTCTTTTATTTTTTCTTAATTCTATGTCTAAGTATGATTTCTAAAAATATGTAAAAACTAGGGTTCTTGAGCTTGTTATGCTAAAATTGGGTAATCAGGTGGGAATTAGGTTCTGAATTTTTTGTAGGTAATCCTAAAATAATGTGTTTTAAAAATCCCTGGGTTTATTTCACAATTGGAAAATGTTTGGTAAAGGTTTTGTTAACAGGTCAAAATTAGGGTTTTCGTAACGTTGTTCTGCCTAAATTGAGTAAACGGTGTTGAACTAAGCTTTGATATTTTAAAGTATATTATAAAATGTTATAATAGATAATACCCTAATTTGGTTTGAAATAATAATGAGTTTTGATAAAGAAATAAGATAAACAGGAAATTAGGGTTTTGAAATAAGATTATTTGATATAATAAATCCAAAAGGTATGGGAACTTGATTTTTGGTATAGTAATATGTTTATATATATAATAAGAATATATGAAGTTAAAATGGATTAATAAAAAAGTATTAAAAATACCAAGTTAATCGGATATTCAGAAGTTCGTGCGGACCGGAAGGGTAAGCGCCTATACACTAGGGTTTCTGGTAAAGGCGGGGGTGTCACATAAATCCCAACTGGGACATGGCATACATCACTAGGAAATCCCGGAGTGAGCGTTTACTTATAGGAATGCATGTCTTTATATTATCGTTAAAAGATGAAGATAACTGCCCGAAGGGCATTTTAGTCATTTTGACCTTAAAAAGGGATAAACTTAATAATTGAATATTATTAATATAATAAAGTCTTAAAATAAACATAGGAAGTTTATTATATAAACCCTTGCGTTAACGCCATATAATACGCACTTAGGTTTAATTGGAAGGCATAGCGGAGGTGTTGCCTGAATTAACTGCTTAAGAGAATAAGGTGAGTTCTATGAGCCCACTTTTAAATGTTTTAATGTTTTTGGGCTGATATACATGCAATGTTATTACTTGAAAGGTATTTGAAATACCTTGTACGTGTTTTGTGTTGATACACATACGTGGAATGTTTTAAAGACCTATAAATGTTTGAGGTTATGATTGCATGTTAGAGCATTCACAGCAGGTTCCCTATCCTCATCCTTATAATTTATACTTTTATTATTACTTTTTCTCTCTTTTCCACTCACAACCATAATTAAATAATACTTTTTATACCTTTATCATTACATTTTCTCTATCTTCCAATCCCCAAATTTTAGCAAATCACCAAACTTTATATCAAATATACAGATTTTGTAAAAATTTTCTCTCTCCTCTACTCACAACCACTCACAACCAAACCTTAAATTATACAGATTTACACTCACATATTTTTTAAGGAACCTACCGTGAATGCTCTTATGAACTGTTTTCAAAAGAGTTATAATAAATGGTTATTATAACGATAAATCTTTTTAAAGGTTTTGAATAAGGAAGAATGTAAAGGTTTGGTCTAAGCCTGCGTATGTGAATAAGTGTCGGATAGATATAATCTATTGGCCTTGTTGTGATTATAAGAGGTAATCTAAACTGGAATGGTTCTATATCATATCTGTTTGTATTTAAGGTGTGGTGGATACGCCGCTGGTATTTCCTATACATATATATATGTATATATATATACCCGTAATACAATAGGAAATGTTATAGGTACAGCCCCGTGTAGGATTCGTTGTAGTTTAACAAGACCAATAACATTATATATATAAAATGTTTATTCTATATACGGGTAATGGGCTGGTATTATAAATGTTATGACTCCATAAATACAGCAGTTATTTAAATGGACTTTTGTGGAAAGGGGTTAAAGGAGCTTTAATCTAAGCAAAGATTGTCTTAAAGGAGGGTTGAGGGGAATTATACAATTCAAGTAGTGGATGAAAATCCACTGGAGTAGCGACGGCTACTCAGGAGGTCAGGAGGCTACGACCAACCGAATGGACTAAGCTTAGTCCCAGTTAGACAATGCTTACTAAAGATGAGGTTTGCTTATAATGTTTCGTATAATTCTTTATGTTTTATACTTACTAATTATTTGCACAGAGGATGGGTCCCAGAGGCCCAAGGAATTTTAGAGTATTAAATAATTTTTAATAGTGAAGGTTTAAATGTTTTGTCTTGGTATAATCCTGTAATGTTTTATATCCATTAAACGTTTAAAAAGAAGGGGGTACGTTAGACCCAAATGTTTGAAGTAACCTTTCAAGGAAACGTAAAAAAAATTAAACACTTAGAACTCACCAGCGTAAGCTGACCATTAAAAGTATGTATGTCAGGTATTGGTGATGTCAAAGTAGCAAGGGAAGGGCTCTAGCGAGGGCAGATTAGATGGGCAAGCAATCGGGAAGTACTCGGTAGTACACTGGCATAGATATAGATAAGATCTAGATGTTATAGTTTGTTGTTATCTTCCTTACTGTTGTTCTTGGCTTATATTATAAATAAAAAGTTTTTAATTTCCGCTTCTTAGTTATCTCTGTTGTACTATGTGTTCATGAGTAAATACGATGCGTGACCCCTCCTGGTGCCAAGTCTGGGAGTGGGCGTCACAATTTAATATAAATTCGTATTTTATATTTACTTTATCAGAATAACAATTATACCAGATATTTAATTGCGGAAGCGTTATGGTTTAAAACTTCTCTAAACGAGTTTCAGGTATTCCACACTAATGATCCAATTACAATTAATTCAGATAAACATATAAAACACAACCATAGGGTGTTTAGAGATTGACCTTGACGAGACCGAGATGAGATAACATGAATGCGACAAACGGATCTGCTAGAAATCCTTCGATGACCCGTTCAAAAACTTTGAACGAATCGAACTGGTCAACACTCGAGCTAACGAGAGCAACATGTGAAGACCCGTGATGCGACGACAACGGTCGCCTGAACTATGGCAGCGGCGGACTGCAGCGGCAGCGACAGGATGACTATTAGCCGTATATATTTTATCATCATAAATTAAATCTCTCGTATTCGCTATAACGAAGTAATGTCTCTATCTTATTTTCGTCAAAACCATATTTCGACATAATAATATTCCTTTATTAAACTGTCAACCGCTTTAACAATTTTATCCTCGTTTACATCTTAAACGATCACCGTTCCATTTTACCCTTTTAATTGTTTCTCCAAACAATTAATCTCAATCATTGTTTTGATAAATAATGATCCGCCTAATGTTCGTTTTGTGATCAACAATATTCAAATATATATATAGTAATCAAATATTATTACTTGTTCGTAATCCAGGATGTAACACTTGGAGCGTACCTTTATGGTTACTTTAACTAATCGATGGTCGGACATATCAAAATCTAACAAACTCCCACTTGGACGCTTATCTATTAAGATTGCAACGTCCGTAGAGGTGGACACCTAGCTGTATCTCTTTGTGACCATTAAGGTATGACGTAATTTCTTTCGCCAACTTTCTCCAATCTCTTTAAGCGTTTTATTGCTTTTGTGGAATTAAGCCGTGGTAACCTTATCGTCCTTCCTTTATGTTTAGAACACAAGTTGAACATGAGCCATGGATTCATTATCATTCTCATATTTTGTCCAACCATTATTGTTTTCGAATCAAACTCAAAGTGGATGTCGAACTACTGCTTAGTTGAGTGTGGCCACACTTTTCACCAATTTGATCATACGAAGGCGCCTAGATGTTCATCTTCTCATTTCAAGAACTATAGAATCCCTTTGACAACATACAACCCCCACTTAGTTTCATGTCGGTTCCCAAAGTATCCTTATTGTTGTCCTATTAAGATCCAGTGTTAGATAAGTTTAAAGAATGACCCTTCACTAATGTTATACCATTTCCAAAACTACCCATGACTTGATCCATGCAGTTAGTTTTGAAGCAAGTTACGTCCAATATTATTTCTCTAATAGATGATCGTGAATTATAAACCTCAACCCCTCTGAGCTTTCATCTCATGAACGATTATAAATCGCAACAGTCTTTCTTCAAAAGTCATTCCCATAAACTTTGATCAACTACGGACCTTTTAGAATATAATAATTATGGATTTCTAAAACATACTAAATGTTGAACGTAGATCCACTGTCCATGTAACAATCATTTATTGATTCTAGATGGGCTAATCTTTGTGGTCGTATCGTTCAAAATACCATATACTAATTTTGGCGTCTTTGGCAACTTTTGCGTGATCGGATCCTTTCATGCAGATTGTGATTTTAGCAAGACCCAATCCTTAAGTTGCTTAAGATATCCTTGTTTCGCTGTATCCAGAAATTCTTACCAGATTAACTTCTTCTGATATTTGTTACTTTAGATCACACTTAACATACAACTTGTCATTTATGGTCTCGATTCGTATACCATACACTTGGTATTCTCTTGTTATAGCGATGCACGTGGATGAATTATTAGATCCATCATTATTTTGTTTTCAGTGATTACACTTCAGTAATAGAGTCATGCATGAACTCTCGGTTAATTACTGATTTCCAACTTTTCTTATCCTGAGAATCGCATCTCACATTAAAACTCTTTACCAATAAAAAATTCAACAGATTATTCCCGTGACTTTATGTACTCTCCAAAAAACACTTTGAGGTTAATTTATTGATCTGAATTTGCCCAGACGTCCTGATATCTGAATATCTATTCTTGTATATGAACACGCAAGAGGATTCATAAAGATCACTCTATCCTTTCTCTTGCCTTATACAATTGGAGATTCTTCCTCAATTGGATCCATTCATGACATACCATTTTCGCTGATCCTTTCTAAGATCACTCTTTAAAGTCCATAATGTTTCCTTGATCCTGATAACTCATATCAACATCCTTCCATTATTGACTTGTTCATGGATCTGTTTTAGATCTCATCTTACAGTCCAGGGTTATGTGATGATTGAAAACCTTCAATCATTCATTGTAGTTTGTCTAGTCTTAGGCTCTTGATGCTTCATAAAATTCATTTTATGATCTTATCTTTCTTTTATTCAGATCAATTAATGAATTCCCACTTGCCTTAACATCATTCTTTACAATCCTTACTCTCAAGAATTGTCTATGTATACTTCTCTAAGTATAGCAATTTGCCTGGGAAGCCATTGAACTGTTAAAAGTCAAATTTCATCATTACTTCTTTAAGTATGTGATTTTGTCTACTCAGTTCATATCCCATATCCAGCACCTTTAAAGATCTTCTATCTTTAATCGTAAGATTATTATCTTAAGAAATACCTACAATTGTGTTGCTGGATTTAGAAATCTAACAACTCTTGTTAGTTCCTGTGATGTTTTAGGCTTTTCTAAGATTCAATCTACTCCTATGGAATGGTGAGTGTGAACCCCGGATTCACTTGTATGCTTTTATCATTAAGTCATATCTTTCTTTACTAAAACTTCCTTTTATTCTTTAAGAAGATTTATCTAATGATTTGTCCAGTATTCAAGCTGAGACATTTGTTATGATTTCATCAAAATGTGTCTCATTTGACTGATCATATTTTCTAATTAATTGTCAAGAATCTGTTATTCTTTGCGGTCTATTGAAGAGATGTAATTAAGTTTTATATTATTGTTTTTACTTTGCTGCATCTTCATGCATGTGTCAACGAATCTGGTTTTAATCAAGTTCGTTATTAGTTATTCATATTCAAACTATGCTTGCACACTTAGTTGGCTTTCTTTTGAAATTAATTTCTCAAGAAATCCCTCACGTGCTAAGATTTGTTTTCGGATGAGACAATCTAGTACTTTGAATTTCATTCATGCATAAAAGACAATATATATATATATATATATATATATATATATATATATATATATATATTCGTTACTGAGAGGATATCTATCTCATAGATTTGCCTTTTGTACAAAACAAACATTAAATAGCAAAAATAATAAAATCCCAAACCATAAAGTAAATATTTGCATAACAAAAGTACAATCAAATGATGTCTGTAAAACAAAACATAATTATTTTAATGAAGAAACAAACTTCTTTATATCTTTAGCTTCAGCCGACTTCTCAAGTCACATTAGTTGATGATGATAGGTCAAGATTGGACACGCAAGTGCCTCGGAGGTGACACTTCCAAAAGATTAACATCACATATGGGAGCAAAGAAAAGAGTGGTACAGTTGCGGATGTGCAAGACGCAAGTGCATCTCTCTGACTTATGAAGATGCGATTTCAAAGAGTAGTATAAATAGTTCATTTCATAGCTCGTAACTTTCAACTTTCAGATCTAGAATTACACCTTAAACTGTGTGTATTCCTGAATGTATTTCACTTAATATCAAATCAATAAGAATCTCCTCATTCCAATACTTATCTATTAATTAGCTTAATTCCATGTTGGATCATTAAATCAAACCTACAAGCGGTGGGGTTTTGTGGTTCATCATTAGTCTTCATCGTTTTCCTCATCGTCGCTGAATTGCACATCTTGCAAATAAAAAAAATGTGAACATACATTTTGTTAATGTCTCTACACTTGGTGATTTCATGATAAGAAAATGCTATAACGAATATTACTTCATAAACAATTTTAGAGGGATCTGATCTAATTAGTCTGGAAACCTTTCCCGAGCATAGCAGGTGGCCCTGCTTGCGGCAGATATAGCAAGCATCATCATCAAGGATTCGGAATCTCTTCATCCCCTGATTAGGGATTCTGGTCATAGGTTCACAAACAGACTTGAGCTTTTGTTCCTCAGAAATGAGCATCTCTCTCAGAGCTGGTTTCGACCCATCAAATCTTCTTTTGATGTATCCCTTCGCGAATGCTTCATATTCATTCAGTAGGGACGTCAAAATCATATTCAGAGCAGTGACTGGGTGTATGGGGAACTCAAGTTCCTCAAATCTCTCAAAGTAACTCACCATCCGATCTACGTGATCTCCCACATTCTGTTTAAACTTCATAGGCTTAGCTATCTCTTTAGTGATTGCCAAACTCGAAACATGTTTTGTTTGACGATGACGTGGGTCCGGTTCGGCATTACGAACCATCACCACAGCTCATACGACTAAGGAAGCAAAACAACAAATCGGACCTTCCCCGCCGCACGGCCGGAAGGGCCGCTAAAGAAGTCGTCAGACGTAAATGCGATAGATTAGCGGTGATGATTGCAAAGAGAATATCAATCATGCGCCGCCTTTACCCAAAATGACACTCTAGGCTACTCACCTGCCACACCTACCCATACCCCGTATGGGTCGGAGAATTAATGACACTTAAGACAAACCTCAAGCATTATAAATACCCTCCTTAACTACTTGGGAAGGGATCACTTAATGCCTCCTGATGAACTAATCGCTCCGGCACTTATACATTCTTCTGGGCTCTTTCGACTGAGGAGAATCCCCACATTCCCCACACTCACATCTTTACATGCACGAGGGTAGACCTGGGATGGTAATGATGCATTCGTCAGTCCCAGTCTGAGCCGGATGAATAATCTCCCTCACATGCTCTAACTCTTCCTTAGTGCCAGGTACCGAAGCAGATATCATCCTACCGAAGCCAAGGTCACCATACCGAAGCAGAGGTCACCCTGCCGAAGCTAAGGTCGTTCATCTGAAGTATTCCAAATCAAAGTGGATTGTTGGCAAACGGCAGGATCGTCCTTGCCATGCACTCCGTCCGGCTGAGAATCATAGTTTCTACATCTGATAGTTATGTCCCAACTCTTCGACCATATTATAGGCGTACAAGCTATTGAAATCGTCCCTGATTTCATTTAGGAGTTCTTCACTAACGGTACACAAAATCAAGTATGATACTTTCGTGGAGTCATGGTAATGTTCCATCCATTTGGATTTAGTGTCATCCATGGGTGGGAGATCGTCCAGTGGTACGTCTAACACATACAGCAAATTATCATTTTCTAGTACACTTCTCAAGTTTTGGTACCATATGGGAAAATTTCTTTTGGTGAGTTTATTTCTGTATATTATTTGTCGGTGTTGGAATGCCATATAATAGCTATGGGACATCTACAAGAGGGAAACAATATTTTAGTATTTCATGTTACTAAATAATCTAATTAAATAGATAAACCCAATATCACATATTTCAATTAGGCTGGAGATCCTATTTCATAAATGCAAGTGATTGGCTTAGCACCGTTCACTTGTATTTATTACGTAGGTGGGTAGTAATTACCGATTGCGTCTCACACAACTCTTCATTTTGGGGTTCATGACGTATTATGAAATTGCAATTCCAATTTATGTCTTTTAATTAATACGTTAATTTTAGACAATGACCCTACTTCACATATACAGATGTGATTGGCTTAGCACTATTCACTCATGCATTTGCTAAGTAGGTGGGTAACATTTTACCGATTGCGTCTTTGCACAACTCTCTGATTTGCGTGACACGATTCGTCAATTTGTACGTTTACCTCAACTATGTCCACTTTCCATGCTACAAGTGATATTATCCCTAGATAAGAAACGTGTTTCACCGGCCTATGTTACATAGGAATCGCGGCTCGACCTCGTACCAAAATCGTAGGCGTAATGTAGGGCAAGCGCTAACAAAGGGGATTCAGATAGATCGGTTCGAGTGTTTTAAATATAGGATGGCATTAAATATCATTTGAAATTGGGAATTTTCTTTTATATTATAAAATATAACGGACGACTAATTTGCATGAGGAATAAGTCGTGTGTTTTTTGTAAAATCATATTTTACTCATTCGTGATAAATTCTGAAAACTTCTTTTCGTCACACGATGCGATCATATTTTGAACCTAATTAATAAAACTAGGCTGGTAGCTTATTGCGAATCTTTTTTAATTAATAAACTCTTTATCAGTTTTATGGCTTTTAATATTTTAACTATAAAATTAAAACCGATTTTATAATAACGACTTATTATACATATGTCTTTTAATTTAAAACATTTCTTTTAAGATTGCGTAATCTAGTTTGGCTAAAGGCATTATTCAAAATAATCAATCAACCATAACATATGGAATCGAGCCAACGAACAAGACTGAACTAGGTCAATAGGGACATGCAACCACAATTATGGCCTTACTTTTCTTGATTTTCTTGATCCTTGCGAGACGTTCAAAATTATCCTTCGACCACCATTCAGGATCTACTCTGACAGTCATCGTCTTCGTTGTTCTTCCATGATGTAGGTTTTGATAGATTTATATTTTACAAATAAAATAAAAACCAACTATTACATCACGGGTCCACAAGTACTCGAAAAATACATACATCATAAACTATAGAATTAGTTATGATCAAAATAAATCATAACCATAAACAACCGTAAACGTAACAAGCGTAACCAAGGTTGCAGAAATCGCTTGGCGGCAGCTCGACGGTCGACTGGTGTTAAGCGATTAATCGGATTAATCGTGATTAATCAATGATTAATCGAAAGCCCTAAATTATTAATATATATATATAAATGTATATATTAACATATACATATTCCAACATGGCAATATTCTAGTATATAGTTAATAAGTAAATAAGTAAATAACCTCAAAAAGTAATAAACTAGTACTTAGATAAATGTTTAAGTCAAAAACTATAATATAAAAGTCGAATACGTTTAACAATCCCAAAAGACAAACACATTTTCATACTTAAATTGCCATCTTCTTTTAACATTCTTAGAGTGATTCCAATATTTGGACTCCATCCGACTCGTACTCATCTTCAAACATTACCACCTCATCCCCGGAGTCGAAATCTTCATAAAAAAGTTCCCTCTGAGATGCTTGATTATTATCGGTCTCGAAAGCTTCATGACCGCCAAGACCACCAAGGACATTCTCTTCTAATAAACGCTAGAAGAAGATATTTGAGAATTTTTAAGTTTTTTTTAATTTAAAATTTTGGCTAACCGTCAAGGCCGCCAAGACCGCCAAGGACCGATGTTGACCGTTGATAAACGAGATGCGGTCTATAAAAAACAAGTCAAATTTTAAAAAGGTAAATCCCAAGTGACCAACTACACGCTCTGAGCAAGTATACTCATCGTATGTAGCATAGTATAGGTAAATACTGGATATCAATCCAGGGACGCGTAAAGCAAACTCTCGATATAAGGACTTCGCTAATATTCAGTCTAACAAGGTTTTGATTTAAGGCTAATGATGAAAACAAACAGATAACTGGTAGAAACAACTAAGTAAGCTAACACAACACACGAAACGATATAACAATATAAGAAAAATGCCACCCGGATAAGAATCCTTCGAGCCTGAATGTCACCTCAAGTCTGACTAATCAATGTGATAACTACCCCCAATGATGATAACCAAGGCAAATAAGACTATAGACACATCTTAAATACTAAGGCAATCCCAAATAAACGTCCATGTAGTAAACTATATGAAACCGCCTAATTGCCTAGTTGCTTCGGTCAAAGCTAACCAAACACACACGAAATGAACTACACTAGAAAGGTCTCTCTAAGCGGGTCTAAACGTGACTAATTCTGATTTGAAACACCAAGAACTTAGGCAATGCTAAACACGAATTGAAAAGTCATAACCTTACGGTCATAAGTGTTCTAACTAGTCAAACAATGCCTAACAACCACCTAATGTGCTAAATGAATCGGTCAACTCAATTTAAACACAAATATAAACAAAATCAGCCCCAAAACATACTCATATAATCATGTAGGTGGTCATCGGATCATGCATTAAGCTAAAAATAAAATAAAAAAGTCAAAGTTTAACAATGAGAAATCAAACAACTAGTTGAAGTTCTTCAATCTATATCAAATTTCCCACATCAAATGAATCTAACAGAGGCTAATCAAGCATATATGATCATTCAAGAGATCCAAATCAAAATCAATAGGCTATTTCATCATATCACATTGCAAAGTCAAACAATAAAGTCAAATCATGCTCAAATTCATCAAATCCAAGTGACAATATGAGATCTAGCCACTAAACATCATCAAAACAACTAAAAATCCAACCTTTAACATGTTCATAATCTGAGATTTACAAAGAAAAGGAAGGAGAAACAAGCCTCAAAGAGAAAATGGAAACCGAAGAGGTGTAGATCGTCAAATCTTTAATCCAAAAGCTCTAATCTTGACCCTCCTAGATTCCTTGATGATTCCAGATCTTTTTTGGTGATTTTCTAGGGTTTATGAGGTGTTATAATGAAAAAACGGCGCCTCCAAAGCTTAAATAGCGAAAAAATGAGGTCTGATGCAATCTGGTCGCGCACAGGTTGCTGGGCCGAGAAACTGGGCCTGGCAGAGAAGATTATAAAAGACTGTTAAGCCAGAATCAAAACATCAGGGACAGTTGGCCTGGTGGAAAGATCTTGCCCAGGAGACCCAGAAGTCAGGGTTTCGAATCCTGCCTCCAGCAGGATTTTTTCTTTTTTTTCGCAGCTGGGCTGCTGAACCTTCATGGGCTGGACTGGGCTTCTATTTCTCGCTGACTGGGCTGTTGAACTGGACTGGGACGCTGGCCTGCTGCACTTGTTATTATTATTGTTTTTTTTCTTTAATCCATAACTTTTGTATCCGGACTCCGTTTCGCTTTCGTTTTTTTCAGAATTCTTCTAAAATCATCACGAACACACCAATCACCTAAAATTCATATATAAATACCATTAAGCACCAAATTCATATAAATCACATAAAACAATATTAAAAACTAATTAAAATTAGGAATTTATAAATAAACACCAAATTTAATATTTTTTAATTAAACATCTATTTAAATGAAGGGGTTTTATTTATTTATTTTATGTACATGATGCTAAGCATCAAATATCCCCACACTTAAGCTTTGCTTGCCCTCAAACAAAAATCTCATGCAATACTTCCACAAGCCAATCAAAAACGTGACATCCTACCCAACCCAATGCAACTACTCAAGCCCACATGCATCGCCAATTCTCAAGATTTACACTTTTCAAAAGATTTATAATCCAACAAGCAATTATGATAATTATTTAAAAAACCTGGAAATGCCTACTAGCTACACACATATCAAGGTTCAATCAAACAAGCCTCATACCCCTCACAATGATCCCTCAACTCGGCTTTATTTAGTAGATAGACGATTAAGTGGATCGTCGATTTAAGTGGATCACTCAAGGCCAAACATGCATCCCATTATCATAGGCTTGTATCGAAATCGCATCTCCACCAAATAACATAAAACCGAACATAAATCAAGAGGACTTTATTAAGGGTTGTAATGTTAGGATAGGGTTTAGGGTATGGAATGGGAATGTGAAAGTGGCGAAGTGCTTAGAAATCCGGACTAGAAGCAAAAGAACTAAACTATCAAACTTTTTACAAAACTAAACTAAAATCGGGTAATTTTGACCCGAACACAAAAGGTAATCAAAACTCTTTTTTTTAGCTTTTATCTTAGGTCTATGACCTCAAATAATGAGCTTGAATTTTGTTTTTTTTTTCTCTTTCTTTTTTTTTTTAATCTCATATGAATTCCTAGAATGGAGATTGAGTACTAGGAGAATCACACTTAATCACTATTTTTTTAAAGTATGAGTTGACGAAACAAACCAAAATATATACACAAAATCCTAAACTAATCCGGATTCTTCACACAAGGGTTAAAGAACAAAATAAAGGCTAATCAAAAGCCTAATGGTTCAACAAGTGGGTAAATCAAACAAGAAGAAAAAAGGTCCAACGGGTTTTCTAAGGGATGATGTTTAGGGTAGGAAAAAAAGATAAAATCAAAGAAAAAGGCTAAATCAAAAGGGTAATCCTAATGCCTCTATCATTTCTATGCTCAATTTTAGTTCATAATATCGACGCGTATAAATAACACAAGTTCTAAAATGAAAGCACATGATGGCATAACACTCAACCAAACGAAAGTGAGTAAATAATGTAACATATAATGCAATTTAGGCTCAAACATCTCACGAAAACGGATGGAAAAGGGCTACCGATATGATGAAAGCAATCAATCCCCCATCCGATAGTTTCACTAAGTAAAGCATCCCATTTATTGATTTTATTTAAAAAACACTTGCTTGGAAATACTTTTTCAAGATACTCGAAGAAAAGGTTTTGACTAGAGACAAGCATCATATACATAGGCGAGCAAAACGTCACGAATTACATCAACGGGCCCACTTCCATGTGCGATAAGACGGGCAAAAATCTCAATTTCAACTAAAAACAGGGGGATATGATAAGAAAATTTGAAAAATTTTCACAATTTAAGCAATTTCAGTTCAATTTACCCCCATCCCCACACTTAATTCGTACATTGTCCCTAATGTACGCTAAACAAAACAATGCAAAGGGGAAAGGGAACTGAAATACTCCCCTGATCACAGTCATGTGCCAGTGTCTGGATGCTGAAAAAAAGAATCGAGCCAGCTCTTGACTGAACAGGTGCCAGAGCTGAATCCACAAATGCCAAAAATCCTCCACAATCAAAGTATGCATCATGAAACAGCTCTCGACGAACATACCAGAACCGTCTCGACAGTACAAACTATCAGCCAAACACAACCAAATCATATCAATCATAAATATAAATCAATACAGCACAAATATCTCGAGTTGTGTGTCAACAAATGAATGCAAAATGAAAAATACAACTCGGATAATCACTAAATCGGTGAATTAAGGCACTTGGTGGTCCCGTGGTGAATCTGGAAGAAAACAAAACCCAAAATGAAACAAGAGCGATCGGATTGCAAAATTTGGCACTTTTAAAAGATATTTGAAAATTTAAGTTCTTGGACGATTGATCAAATGCGGGCCGTTTGATTATCATTTATGAAGTGAACGATCAACATTTAACCAAAAGTCAACAGAGCCTACAACACAAACTTGCAAACCGCCCGGAATGGAGACTGAGTACCAGACGATTCGCAATGCGTGCATCAGAAGACATGTTATGCCAATTTGCAACCAAATGCTCAGCAGCACCAACCAACATCAAATAGCAACCCATAGAAAAGTAACAATTGATCAAAACTAACCGTTGGTTTGTCATTTATGAAGTGAACGGTCCACTTTGACCAAAAGTCAACAAGCCCAAGAAAAACCCAAATACAGACCATTAATTGTCATTTATGAAGTGACGGTCTCGTATCATCCAAACCTGAGTAAATTCATGAAAACACACTTTGAGAACCGTGGGAATGGAGATTGAGTACCCGACGGTTCACAAACTGTGAGTTACCTACCAACCTCATGAAGCAATACCAAAATGATAAGTCCATGCAATTCCAACAGTGGCATGCTTCATAACAACCTGCAAAACTTACAAAACGCATAAAAGAGAAAAAGAAAAATAAACAAACACTAAAGTAAACAAACTAGCTAACAATCAAAATAAACTACTAAAAAGAAACATAGCATGAAACAAGCAAAACAAAAGTAACCAAGTACTCGGGTTGCCTCCCGGAAACGCTGTAGAGAGCTGAAATTTAAGGCTTTTGCATTAGATAGTTTTGGGCTTGTTTAGTGTTTTTGGGCTAGCGTGTAAATGTAATTGGGCTAACTTGGGTAGGCTATTGTGGGGTTTAGGCCCGATTTTGTTAGTGTGGGCCTAAGGGTTTTTCGAAATTTCCTAATGAGATTAACTTGTTTACCAAGTCAATCTCAACTATATATAGGATCTCATATTGTCTAGTTAGGGTTGCTAGTGGTTTTTGGTGTTAGTAGGTGATTATCGAAATTCTCCCTTGAGAATTTCGACCAAGGTGTAAGCAATCAGTGTTCAATCCAAGTTTGTTCTTCAATCGGTTTGTTTACTTGCTTTATTATACTTTTTGATTATAATCTTTCACTGTTTTCTTGAATCAACTAGTTAAACCGGATTCCGCACGGTTTCACTAGTCTAGATATCGCGTGAGGGTTAGTTTGATCCTTACAATTGGTATCAGAGCCAAGAAACGCAAGTTTCGAGGCTCTCGCGATATCAGATTCAAGTTTTTGAGTACTAACGATCTGGGTTTTCTGGTGATTTTCAGCTATTAGCACGTTCGGAGGTGTTTTTGTGCAGGTTGTAACTCAAGTCAGAAGTTTCGGAAGCTGTGATTGTGTTTTCTAACACTTTTCGACCAGTTTTCTGCTTTTCGATCGGTTTTCGATCCCTTTTCGATCCGTTCGTCTCACTCGAAAAGTCCCCTAAGTGACTTTTCGACCGGCCTGCCCAATCGAGAAGTCCCCTTTTGTGACTTCTCGATCTGTTACACCAATCGAAAAGTCCCTCTGAGACTTTTCGATCCAACCCTTTAAATCGAGAAGTCCCCTTGAGACTTCTCGATCAGCCTCCTTTGATCGAAAAGTCCCCTGTGACTTTTCGATCCATTGTCCTCCTTGATCGAAAAGTCCCCTTCGAGACTTTTCGATCCAGCCTACACTTTTCGATCGCAACTCACTTTTCGATTCTCATCTATTCCGATCGAAAAGTACTTTCGATCAGCTACCTTCAGCCGAGAACCTCTTTTCGATCAAGCCTTTTCGGTAGTAAACCCTTTTCGATTCTGAAGATATGGCCTACGACATGTCGAACCTGTCAAGTGTCACTCTGGAAATGGACTCTAAAATCGGAACATCTGCCAGACCGCCACGTCTGATGTCTGGCAAGGATTTCATGAGCTGGAAGTATAAGTTCGTCAACTACGTCAATTACAATGATGCTAAGATCATGCGATCAATCGAAGTGGGAGACTTTGTTCCATCTACTCCAGGAGAACAGGGTCAACCACCTGTTCCTAAGGCCAAGAAGGATTGGATTGATGATGACTGGGACAGAGTTGAACGAGATAGAAAGGCACTGGCTGCCCTGACCATGGCTTTATCCCCTGAAGTTGCTGAAGCTTTCAAAGAATATACCTCAGCTAAGACTCTGTGGGATGCCCTTATGGCAGCCTATGAGGGAAATGATGATATGAAAGAATCCCGCAAAGAGAATCTGAGGGAAATGTTCAATGAGTTTAACTATATCCCTGGTGAAAACATTGAGTCTCTGCTTCAACGTTTCATCAAGATAGTCACTGGGATGAAAGATGCTGGAGTGACATACACTCAAGTAGAGGTCAACAGAAAGCTGGTTAACTCTCTTCCACCTAATTGGGACAGCACCATTGAACTGATCGAGAAGACTGTGCAAATGTCCACTTCGTCCCTAAATGAGCTCATGTCCACCATCAGGGCCTACGAGGAGAAGAAACAGAAGAGGGCAAGAAAAACTGGCAATGGAGCATTAGTGAATCAGCTGAACCAAGCATTCATTTCACAGCCAGCTGTCGCTCCAGTTGATCCACCATCAACCCCAATGGGTTTCATTGCACAAGCCACTGGGTCAAGTTCATCTGGAAACTCAAACAGTGTTTCTCTGGATGTAAATACCTTGACTAAAGATCCCAGCTTTGCCCTTGGCGTGGGAATTATGAGTTGCTATCAGGCACTCGTTGCAGGTTCCCTTCTTCCCACGGATCTGTCACCAGATGATGTGAATCAAGTGAACCCCGATGATTTAGAGCGCATGGATATATCTTATTAGATGGGAATGTCTGCCCTACGTGCTAGGCAGTACATGGCAAAGAAGGGACAGAAGGACTGGAATGGTGGAAAGGGGATAAAGTTGAGTTTTAATAAGGCAAATCTGAGGTGTTACAACTGTAATGAGTATGGGCACTATGCCAGAGAGTGCACCAAACCAAAAGTGGATAGAGAAGGCAAGGCTGATAACAGGAGTGAGAACGTGAAGACGGAGGCAAGAAAGAATGATAAGGCACTGGTGGTTCAACATACACCAGGATATGACTGGACACCTCAGGTGGAGGACCTCAGTCTTACACTTGACCATGTGGCCTTGCTAGCTGAAGAGGAAGCACAGAAAGAAGCATCTGAGGAATTCCATCACGCGTTCATGGCAAACATAACTCCAGGATCCTCCGCAAGCAGCTCTGAGGTATGTCTTAACCATAAATGTCAATCTATCTTAAATGAATCTAAAGAATGGCAAACTAAGTTTTTCAATGAAACCTTAAATCGTGAATTTGTTGATAAAGAATTGAGGGAATACAAAGGTAGAAGTAAAAACTTAAGTGAGAAACTCGAAGCTGCTAAAATTGACATAAAAAATCTTCAAAGGGACTTGAGTAACAAAAACACATATCTGAGAGTTGCTAATTGTGACACCCGAGAATTTCAAGGTTAACTTCCGTTAGACAAAC
>JBCNJP010000018.1:3716162-3717889 GCA_039602395.1 Deinandra increscens subsp. villosa | reverse complement strand
AGACTCAAATACATAACAAAAGACTTAGGAAAATCGGATGTGTTTGCAACACATCAAATTGGATAAGGTGGTTGAGGTCGGTTGAATTTAGAGTGTGTCAGAGTATATAGAGATAAATTGAAGGTATTCAATTTATCTCTTTTTCAACTGTCTTCAACTGCTTTCGTGATAAATGTCATGTTGGTGTTTAATTTGCTTGTTCTTCACACAAAGACAGATTTTGTTCTTATCGTAAT
The DNA here is from genome assembly GCA_039602395.1 of Deinandra increscens subsp. villosa. Classification (NCBI taxonomy): domain Eukaryota; kingdom Viridiplantae; phylum Streptophyta; class Magnoliopsida; order Asterales; family Asteraceae; genus Deinandra; species Deinandra increscens. The sequence continues at coordinate 3,717,653 of JBCNJP010000018.1, read as the reverse complement.
CTTTATATTCTGATAGTCCAGAACTCATTTAGGACTCTACTTTGAAGACTATTAATGCTTCCCATTAGAAGCCTTCTACAGAAATGAGGATTTCTATAGAGTTTGGTCTGTACAGAACTACTTCGGAATTTCCGAAGTAGTTCTGTATGAATACAGAAATCATACAGAAATCTGTAATGCGTACAAACTTTCGTATCCTTTCTCTTTTGAGGATATATCTTATCTTTTCTTCTAATAGTTACTATTTTGTGTTACATTTGCATTGTGTTCTAACAGATTTATCTCTTATTTCAAAAAAGTTTGGAATCACGGGTTACTAATTGGTGGAATGCTAGGCAATCCGAAACTTTTTTGAATGATATTGAAGAAAAGAGTATTCTAGAAAAATTCATAGAATTAGAGGAACTCCTCTTCTTAGAGGAAATGATCAAGGAATACTCGGAGACACATCTACAAAACCTTTGTATAGGAATTCACAAAGAAACAATCCAATTAATCAAGATACACAATGAGGGTCGTATTCATACAATTTTGCACTTCTCGACAAATATAATCTGTTTCATTATTCTAAGTGGTTATTCTATTTTGGGTAATAAAGAACTTGTTCTTCTTAACTCTTAGGCTCAGGAATTCCTATATAACTTAAGTGACACAATAAAAGCTTTTTCTCTTCTTTTATTAACTGATTTGGGTGTGTCGGATTTCATTCGCCCCATGGTTGGGAATTGATGATTGGCTTTGTCTACAAGGATTTTGGATTTGTTCATAATGATCAAATTATATCTTGCCTTGTTTCCACTTTTCCAGTCATTCTAGATACAATTTTAAAATATTGGATTGTTCCATCATTTAAATCGCGTATCTCTGTCACTTGTAGTGATTTATCATTCAATGAATGACTGAAAAATGATCTACCTAATCCACTTATCATGTTTCTTACTTTGCAGTTGTACATAAGCAAAACATTGAATCGCTTTATATTTCTATCGCATACCGGAGATTCATCATATATTCCTATATATTAATCGAGTCAAATTATTCCAGTAAATAACAAAATCGTGGATAGGAAACTCCATTAGTGACCTACCCCAATTTATTGTAGAAATTTTCAGGATCAATGATTGGACCATGCAAACTAGAAATACTTTTTCTTGGATAAAGGAACATATTACTCGATCTAGTTCTGTATCCCTCAGGATATATATAATAACTCGTACATCCATTTCAAATGCATATCCCATTTTTGCACAGTAGGGTTATGAAAATCCACGAGAAGTGACTGGGCGTATTGTATGCACTTTGCCATTTAGCTAATAAACCACTGGATATTGAGGTTCCGCAAGCGTAACATCATAGAGTGTTTTGTATCTATTGATCAAAGACGGTTTGTAATTGGATAGCGGTATCTGAAAACATATCTTGAGGATGCCCTAAAGCACTTATAATATCATTATGAATATACAAACCAAAAATGTGAAAGCATGGATAAGA